>CAUYPK010058097.1:0-50636 GCA_963574355.1 Loris lydekkerianus | reverse complement strand
TTGTTATGACTAGCAGTGACAAATACGGAACCGAACATTGACCATCTCCTTAGCCAAAAGCAGGCCCATAGTTCCCGTTGAAATACTGGTAAGTTTGTTGATTTAACTTTAGTTGTTCTTCATTTTAAATATTGTATTTGTTCCCGTTTTGTTTTTTTAATTCAAAATAAGATATGTGCAATGTGCATAGGAATTTGTTCATAGTTTGTTTTTTTTTTTTAAACTATAGTCCGGCCCTCCAACGGTCTGAGGGACAGTAAACTGGCCCCCTCTTTAAAAAGTTTGAGGACCCCTGATCTACTTACATCCTATTAGATAAATCCTCAGGCTATGTTGTGCCTCCACTGACATTAAAAAAAAAAAAAAAAGCCAACTGCACTGTGACACTTAATGATTATTATAAGATACATCTAGATCTCAAAGATGTGAAAATGTAAAAAATTGTGTGTCTTAGAATTGCTAAACTTTGCTACTTTGTTGTCCCGAGTGCTTGCTTGTCAGCATGTACTTTGTTGCCTCATGGTCTCAAAATGGCTGCCAAGCATCCTGTTCTTTCACCATCATCCCCATAAGGAAATATGAAAAGGCCAGCCCAGCAGTGGGTGGGTAGAGTCCTCCCTTGTGTGGAGAGAACACAAGACTTTTTCTAGAAGTTGCTCGGTAAAGATACCATCAGCCAGAACAGGGTCATATGACTGTTGCTCTTGCACAGCAGGCTGGAAGGATTTAGTAAAGAGGAATAGATGTAAACGGCTTCAGGCAATCATGTTCAACTTCTGTGTTGGGCATACTGATGTCCCACTGCTCCACTGGGAACAGTGTTAGCGGGACAAAGTGAGCTGGCAGTTGGTAAATGCCAGATTTAGCCACAGAGGGAACCTTAAAAACTCAGTGGGCTCCACTTCCCACCAAGGCCTTTGACCTGTTCATTTTTCTACATCCAGTCTCAACCCCCTGTAATGGGGGTCTCAGAACATCTTGAACCAGCTCCGGCCTTTCTAACCCTTGGGTTGTCTAAATGCTCACACCTAGATGGAGCAAAAAATGCCTCTTTCCCTCTGTCCTGGCTTTGCCGGCTGGGGTCCCCCAGGTCCACGTGGTTTTCTCTGCCAGGTTTTGAGACAGGGAGGGGGCACCCCTCCCACTGCTCCCTCTAGTCCCTATGTGCCCCCAGCGAATTCCTGGCATAATTCTTAAAGGCATCAGTCTTTTGTCATGGGGCTTCCATTAAAGCAAATCATTTCAGCCATCCTTTTCTGAGAGTTACCATTCTTTGGGTGCTGTCCTTGATCCCAGGGAGACAGTGTGGACACAGCAGGTCTTCCCTTGTCTGAACCCGCTGAAGAGCCACCTGGACATGAGCTCCCCCTCCAGGAAGCTGTCCCGATTTCTAGATTGGCCTGGGAGCCCCTCCTGTGGGTGCTCACCGTCCCCAGGCCCCTGTGCCAGAACACTCAGGGCACTCTCGACACCACCTTCCTGTGTGTCCTGTCCGGCCGGTGAGCTCCATGAGGGCAGAGACTGTGTGGTGGTCATGCTGGTTGTGCCCAGCACAGAGGTGACAAGTGGCGGTGCTTGGTGCTTGGCCGTTTCCTCTGTGGGTGAGCAGTTGTAACAGTAGTTCTCAGAAGAGCCGGGAGCAAGGCCGCTTCTCTGCCATTCCTGGGGGTGAGGCCTGTGCTTATGGCATTAGCCTTTGCCTGGCCTCAGAGCCGCACTGTCAGGAGCCTGAAGACCTCTGGTCCCCAGAGTGTCACACCACAGAGCAAGCTGCAGAGACTTGGAACCTGGCTCTGTCACATACTGGCTGGGCATCTTTGAGCAAGTGAGTTAACCTCTCTGAACCTCCGTTTCCTTATATGTAAATGGGAACATTAACAATCACCTCATAGGGTTATGGTGACGATTAAAAGAGTCAATACCTGCCATGAATGTGGCACAGAACAGGCGTGCCACCAACTTCAGTTCTCACTTCCACCTACTGGGGCTGTGCGGGGCTCTGCCAGCCTTCACCTTCTGCCTTTGCCTTGCACGTCAGGACAGTGATGAATGATGAAAGTGGGGGAATATCAGGCAGCTTGGAATACCCGTGGCTTTGAAGAAGGTTGGGCTTGGCATTCTCAAGTGCAAATCACAGGGGACAGGGAGGAATCTGGGAAGTGACGTGAGCTGAGACCCAGGACAACCTCCCCTGACCACAAGGCATGGTTTCCCAGGCTGGCTGGGCATACAGATGGATCAGCATTTATCCTCCCTCCAACCCACACATGACAGAGATGAAACTGAGGTCCAGAGAGGTCAAGTGACTTGTGCAAGATCACACAGCAGCTAGTCCCAGACCGCCAGATTCAGGGATTTCTGTGTGTCTTGCTTCCTTTTAACCCAAGAGTATCTCTGTAATGGCTTCTTGTTGGAGATGACCAGGACATATCCACTGCTTTACTCTCCCAGTGACACAGGGCTGCCATCTCTGGCCATTCCAAGCTCCCTTAGAGGAACCCCAGGGAGGGAAAGGGGGACCATGGGGTTGACTCTTCAGAACAGGGGGATCCTGTTATCCTCTTTGAGTGCTGTGTCTTCTCTCCTCCAGGCCTTTGCAATGTCGGTTACTCTAAGCCCTGGGCAAGTTGGTGGCCCGTCTTTCACACTGTCACAGAGGCTCTAGGAAAGAAGCTATGGGGCCATTAGAGTCACCTGGGGAAGGATGGATAGGAGAGGGGAAAGCACAGGGCCAGCAAGGCCAGTCGGGGTGGGGAGTGGCAGGAGCAGGTCCCAGCAGCCTGAGGGGCAGGTGCCTGGCCTTGTCCTGTGGGCAGTGGAGCCACTGGAAGGTTGCCTGTTGGAGAGAGCCTGATCCCATGAACTTAACCCCCTGTGACTTTGAACAAGGTCTCTTCCTCAACGGAGGTCCCTGGCGTTGAAGTTACTTAGTCTGGTGCTGGGTTAGGGTGCAGAGACTGGGGCACGGGGCCAATCCCCTTGGACAATATCTCACGGGCACAGGATGGCCTTGTCCCCAAATTGCTCCCAACACAACTGTTCCCACAAGGAAAGGCATTTCTCTACAGGGGCTCAGTAGGGCAGGACCTCACCAACCTGCCATCTCCATCTGCAGTCTGGTCCTGCGTTGGTCCTGTGTCAGTCCTGCAGTTGTGTAACTCTTCTTGGGGGAGGAGACAGTCTTTGTTGAATCTTTTTCCAGTGTGTGGGTGACAGGCCTGGGTGTGTAGCAGGGGCTGGAGGGAGAAGGGGGAGAGAGAAGGAGGTGGGGCAGGGGGAAGGCGGGGTTGGGGGGCGCGGGAAGAGGGGTATTATTTTATAACTTTGTAAAGGTATTTGATTCTTTTTCCCGTTCAAAAATAATGAGTTAGTAATTTTGTGAACACACTTAATTGAAAATAAGAGAAAAGCCGTGCACTTGACACAAAGGTAAAGAACTCAATTGTGATATGCTCGTTAGCGTGGAGCGCTTGAATGTGTACTTGACAATGGAGCATGATTTTATAAACAGGGTAGAAAGCAGCAGCGTGTTTAGCTTGTCCATTGCATGGCCACGTGCACCTCCTTAAACCCCCCAGAAACAGCTCTGCTGAGCCTCCTAGGGTTTCAGAACTGGCCAGTGGGTGTCCTGTGTTGGTTTCCTTTGAGCAAGCCTTGTTTGTTTCACTACCCACTGTGCATTCCACAGGTATTGCAGAAAAAAGCATTTTTAATTTTTTGTTATTATTTGCCATTTTGTTATGGAAATTACCAAACATACCCAAAGGCAGAGAGAACAGGGTAACAGGGTCCCACGTACACATCACTAGCTCTGAGGACTACAGACTTAAGTTAGTTTGGTCCCATTCCCTCCCTGCCCAGCCCCCTTAATTTTTAGTGCAAGTGTTATGTCGTTTTTCCCGTAGGTGAGGAGGCATTTGAGCATAGGGATGCCTGTCCTCCCCCCATTTGTGTCTCCCTGAAACCCTCTGTTAAGGCTGCCGTGCTCAGGAGGCCTCCTGTGAGAGGATGCAGGCAGGCCTTGAGGAAGCGGGTGTAGGCTAATACTGTCCTGGCCATCAGGCCCTGGGACGCTCAGGAGGTCATAGCAACATGAAATATTGGGAGCCCTTGTGCTTCCCCCAGCATGGGACCAGGAGTGGGGGAGGAGCTCAGGGCTATCTCACCGAGATGACATTTAACCAGATGACAGAGTTGAAACCCCTGGGCTGTGGGAGCTAGCAGGCACCTTAGCCACCAGTCTGTCCCCTCTCTGGACAGAGGAGGAAACCAAGGCCCAGGGAGGGGACCATCTTGCTCAAGGCCAGGCATCCCATTGGTCAGAGGGCTGGGCAGGACCCCAGGGACCTGGCTGTTTCCTGCCTGGTGTCCAGCCAGCATTTGTGGAGACCCTGCTGCATGAACAGGGCAGTCCCGTCCCTCCCCCCCCCCAGCCCCAGGGGGGATCCTGAGGAGGGCAGGAGTCTCTTGGTGCAGGTCTCCTGCTGTTAATCCACCTGGGAGTGGTCAGGGACACGGGACCTCCTCTCCAAGCCTGGGCAGCCCAGCTGAGAGACTGTCTTGGAGGGTCTTCCATAGACAAGCAGGTCCTGGTCAGGTGGGCCTCTCATCCAGAGCCAGCTGGCTTCGTACACATTGTATCTTTTTCTCTCTCATACAACCACATGAGCTACACTGTCCTTTCCTGAACTTCTCTTTTCTCTCTGCTCTCCCTCTTTTTTTTTGAGACAGAGTCTCACTATGTTGCCCTCCGTAGAGTGCTGTGGCGTCACAGCTCACAGCAACCTCAAACTCTTGGGCTTTTGCAATTCTCTTGCCTCAGCCTCACAAGTAGCTAGGACTATAGGTGCCTGCCACAACACCTGGCTGTTTTTTTTTTTTTGTTATAGTTGTCATTGTTGTTTGGCAGGCCCGGGCTGGGTTCGAACCTGCCAGCCCTGTTGTATGTGGCTGGTACCCTAGCCACTGAGCTACAGGCGCTAAGCCTGCTCTCCCTCTTTTTATCAGCTCATATTCAGCTTCCCCCACCCTGCCTCTCTTTTTCTCCCCTCTTCCCTCTTCCTTCTCCCATAAATTCTCCCCCTGGATGAGGTTGGGGGATAGGAGGCTCTTTGCCATGGGCTAAATAAACAGAAAGGAAGGAGGAGTAAGTCTCTGAGAGTTGCCAACAGGCTCTGGGAAGGTTTCCGATTCTGGAGACCATCACAAAGGAGTCACAACTCATGGCAGCTGAGAAAGGGCGGTGATGTTTGGGGCCAACATTAGGCTGGTGCCCAGGCAGGTTGTCCTCAGTCCTGTGACCCTCTGAGGAGAGAGCTCCAGCTGGGAATCTAGGGGCCTGGCTTCTAGTTGGGTTCTGCTGTGGTGACCCTGGATAAATCTCATGCCCTCTCTGAGGCTCAGGCTCCACATCTATAAAAGGAAGGAGCTGGCTTAGATGACTGGGGAGGGAGGAGGTCCTTCCAGTCTGGATGCTGTAGGATTCTGAAGACTGATTTTCTTTTCTTTTTTTGGTGAGACTCCACCCTGGGTGGAGTTACCTTATAGCAACTTCAAACTCTAGGGCTCAAGGGATCCTCTTACCTCAGCCTCCCTAGTAGCTAGCACCTGCTACAACACACAGCTAGTTTTTCTATGTGTAGTAGAGGCGGGGACCTTGCTCTTGCTCAGGCTGTTCTGAAACTTCTGAGCCCAAGGGATCTAGAATGCTAGGAATACAAGCATGGCCGGCCTGATTTTTTTATTCTTAAGACAGGGTCTCACTCTGTCACCCAGGCTGGAGTGCAGCATCATCATCATAACTCACAGCAACCTCCCACCTCAGCCTCCAGATTTTCTTGGACTGTAGGCACATGCCACCATGTTGGCTAATTTTCTAATGTTTTAGTAGAGACAGGGTCTCACTATGTTGCCAGGCTGGTCTTAAACTCCTGGGCTCAAGCAATCCCCCACCTCAGCCTTGCAGAGTGCTGGGATTACAGGCGTGAGCCACCTGGCCCAGCCAGGATCGATCCTTTATACAACACTGGGGCTCTGGAGAGCAAGTCTCGCTGATCTTCCCTACGCTACAGGGCTGGCCAAAGCCCCCAGCTGGCCTGGGGTGGGATGTCCTGGAGGCAGGGTGGGAGAAGGCCCTCAGGTCAGGGCTGCCCCTGCTGAACTCCCACCCCATGGCCTCCCGGGCTGTCCAGGATGCCAAGATCAGAGGATGGAAACAGAGGTTTTGGCTTCTGGCTGGTGGCAGGAACCGCCAGCATCACCCCTCATTCAAGTGAACAGTCTGGGGACTTTGGGAAGAGGGTCATGAATAAGTATTTGGGGAGGGAGAAGGAGGGACGGGGAAGGGAAGGGAGAAGGAAAGAGTTGAGCAGGAGGTGGGCTGCTGGGGGCGCAGCACATGTGCGTGTTGTGTATATGCGTGTGTGCTCCCGTGAGCGTCAGTATCTCAGCATTTCTGTCACTGTGTGTATACAGTGATCTGTCTGTGATTTAAACTCTGTATGTCCCCGGGGGGAGATGGTGGGAGTCTCTGTCGATGGCTATGGGTGGCTGCTCAACGCCTTGAAAATGCTTCCCCCAAAGTGGTGAAGGAAAGTCTTTGCAACCACCCAAAGCCTGGGTGAGCTCAGTGACAGCACTGGTCTGGAAGTCAGGAGACCTGAGTTCCTGCTGGCTGGGCATTAGTGGGTAAGGACTGTCTTTCCCTGCTTGTGGCACCTTAGTGGCAAATATCTCAGCAGCGCCGCCTCCTGAGCACTTAGGGTGGGGTAGGCCCTCTTCTGAGCTCATGGTAGGTCAGAGCTCTCTAGCCCTGGAAACAAGTTCTATTGTCTTGTCTATCTTGCAGAGGTGGAAACTGAGGCACATGCCTAAGATGGCCTCCTAGTGAGTGGGGGAGCTGAGATGCCCACTCAGGTAGCCTGGCTTGGAGCTCAAGCTCTTAACCATGGCTCTGCCCACCCAGCAACCCTGTGCTGGGTGAGAAGGATCTTGTTCAGATTCTCTAAGGTGCTGAAGCAGCTCTGCAGCCCCTGCCTCTCCCCATGATGAGAATTATGGCTCTGCTCAGCCAGGGCGCTGGCTGGGGTGTGACTTGTACCCCTTGGGTGTTGGGCAGGCTGGGGTCAATCTGTAAGGGCTCTTAGTGTTCTAGGATGCTAAGACTTGGTGTTTGAAACACAGCCCAGAGCAATAAATGTCACAGGAGGAAGGATGTGACCAGGCTGCAGAGGGAAGAAACCAAGATACACTGAGCCAAATTTCTCTCCCTTTTAGGGCCCTGTGAGCTGATTCACCTGCAGTGTCCTGGGGCCCTTGGGCATTCTGGAGGCAGAGGCTACCACCTGCTAAGCAAGTTGAAAGCTTATGGGGTGGGGTCTCCACTCCCCACAAAGCCTGAGGGCTGGTGCTGATGGGTGGGGTCACTGTTGATTCTTTTTCTGTCCTCCCTTCCTCTGTCCCTGGACAGCCTCCCTGTGTCAAAGAAGGAGGAGGTGGAGGAGGCAGAAGGCAGCCAAGGCAGGAAGGAGAAGCCCAGCTCAGTGACAGGGGGACAGAATCGCCTGGCTTGTTCTTTCCTGGATGGAGGCATTGTCATAAAACTTTGAGCAAACCCAGACCTGGTGCTGGTTCCCAGTGGCCCCAGCTCACCCCTGCAGCTGGGCACAAAACCCTGAGAGGTGGCTGTTGGCCACTTCCTGGAGCGAGTTGTCAGGTGGCTTCCCCGGGTACCCAGAACAGAGCCTGGGAGGATTTGCTGGATGCAGACTTTCCAGGGAGGAGCAGGGCCATTGTTCCCTGAGTTGGGCACTGAGGATCAAGAAGAGAAGATGTGACCCCATCCTGGGAGGACACTGTGGCTGGAGGGCTGACAGTAGATCTGCTGGGGAGGCAGCTGAGGGGAGGGTATGGGAAGCTTGTTCCCCACATGCCAGGTGGAGGGATATTCTTAAAACAGAAATCAGACCGTGCCACTTCCCGGCTTAAACCCTCTTTGTGGCGTCCCCTAAAATAGAACCCAAACTCCTCGCCCTGCTGTGCTGTCTGGCTCTGCTTTCTCTCCACCTCCTCTAGCTAGTATCACCATTTCTCCTCACTCCCCACTGTCCAGCCTCATGGACTTTTTGCAGGCCCCCAAATACTCCCAGCTAGTTCTACCTGGGACCTTTGCCCAACTCTTCCCCGCTTCCTGCAACTCTCCCCACCCTTCACTTCGTACTTGTTCAGGTCTCTGCTTAAATGTCACCTCCTCAGAGAGGCCTTCCTTAACTGCTCTACTCAAAGGGTTCCTTCTTTATTTTAGCACCCTCCTGATTAATGTATAAAACTCATCATGATTTGTAATCAATTTATTCATTATTTTGCTCTCTCTCCTACTGGATTGTCACCTAAAACAGAGCAGGGGTGGTACGGGCACTCAACAAATATTTGTTGATAGTCAACAAACATTTATTGAATGACTGTATGAAGTAGATAAGCTTACCTGGCTTCAAAAGGTTGAGTAGGAACTGGGAAGATGAAGAAAGGATGTTTAGCTGTGATGACAGAAAACCCAACGCTTAGTAGCTTAACCTGTAAGGACATCTATTATTGTCTTACCAAGATACCCAGGTGTGGGTTGTCCTAATGTTGATTCTCCAGCTTAAAAATGGCATCATCACCCTGATTCCTTTAATCCTTCCACCCTGACACCCTCAGCATGTTGTTGCTTATCCTCAAGCTTGATACCTCATTGTCACAAAATAGCTGCCACAGCTCCAGGCACAACATCTCACATAACAGTGTCCAAAATAGGGAGGAGGGAAAGGAGCAAAGGAGCCTTCTCTTCACATGGCTTTCTCTTCAATTGGGGTGAAAATCTTGACCTAGAAGCACAATGCTCCTCACCACTTGACCTCTGGAAATTCTTCTTTATATTATTACCACTCTGAACTGGACCAAGTGTCCGCACAAGACCAGTGAATGACTAAAGATAGAGACTACCATGGTCACCTTAGACCAATTGGGATTCATCTCCATATTGTGCAATTCAACCAAAGAGGCTCTACTGGGGGGAAGAGGGCAGACAGCACAGTGACTGCTCTGCTGTCTCTTGGAGCCTCCTGCTGTCTGGGGATGGGCAGGGCTACTTTTCTCATCTCCTGCCCCCCATCATTAGGGAATGCAAAGTTCACAGAGGCTAAGCAATGCGCTCATGATCACACCAAAAACTTGAAGGAAATAGAATTTAGCCTCCTCTCTCCCCTCACCCCACAAGTTGGACACTCCATGCTGCCCCTCTCAGTCCCTTCCCACCCTTTGCTGCTGTTGCTTATTTAATTGGCATCTTCCCCGGCAGTCTGTAAGTTCCCTAAATGCGGGGACCTTGCATCTGCCCACCACCATTTCCCTAGTGCCTGCAACTGTTGAATGCATGAATGAAAGAAAGAATGAATCAATTGGTCTTAAGTGTACATAATGGAGGGCATCCTTGCCCACCGTTTAGTAGCCCCGTCAGCAGGCACTTAGTTGGAGCCCTGAGCCCTGGTCAGGTTGCCAGCACTGATGATACATTTTACTTACGTAAATCTGCTTTGTGGAAGACAGTGAGCAAAAGTGGAGGTCACAGCTGGGCCCCATGATGGGTGCACGCTCCCAGGAAGACAGCTGCTGCTCTTGATCACAGGCACTTAAAAGTGGAACTAGCTTTGTGAGCTCTGCTCTCAGAGGTGATTGGCATCTCCTGGGAATGCTCGTAGGATGCAGCCAACAGGTAGCCAGAATCAAAGGCCCCGAGGGTCTCTGATTCTAAGATATATTGGCTTAAGGGCTTGAAATACTGACCGTCAATGAGTTCCCACAACAGTCCTACCTTGGCTTTGCAGTAGGGGTAACTGAAATGCAGGGAAGGGTAGAAACTTGCATGAGGTCACACAGCTCAGCTATGGTGAAGACAGGATTTGAATCCAGGCATTGAAGTCCCTTTTCTTAACCATTAGATCACACTGCCTCTTAACAACCCTTGGAGATCTAAGGGCCTGGGATCTGAAGAATTTCAACTCTTGCCATGGCAGAGGGTGTTTCTCTAAGATTCAGTGACTCGGAGATGACTCTGGGATTCTAAGATGCTTGCCCTTTCCTGTGGTTCCGATAACCCCTGATGCTGCTCTGAATTTTGGAAGAGCCAGCCTGGTCCTTCTCATGCTTGGCCCTCAGACTTGGTTTAAGTAAAAATGACTGTCTTGTTTTGACTTCTTTGTTCCTTTGGCCCCATCTCTCTGCCTGCAGGCCCGGCCACCCATCCTGGAACCAGCTAACGGGCTATTTGTCAGGTTTCATAACAGCGTCACAGGGGGACACCCGTAGAAACTCTGACCAGACTCCAGCCAGCACTGCCCCGTGGGGGAGCTGGGGCCCTCCCTCGTGGCCAACAGGCCAGGCGGACACTGATTTGGGGGTTGCTTCTCTGCGGGTAAAGAAGGGAGGAGAGAGAGTCCCAGAAAAAGCAGGTGGGGAAGGGGATGGGAGACAGTGGGAGTCTCTTTTCCTGCATTCAGTTCCCTGGGCCCAGCAGGAGGCCCGAAGATATGAGCCATCTGCAGGTTCCTGGTGAGAAGCCTCCTTCACAGGACTCACAGGCAGCAGATGGAAGAGAACAGACTCTGATCGGGAGACTTCCATGTGCCAACACGGTGATGTGTCCTTTACACGCATTGATTATTTTAACCCACCCTCCTGTTTCAAGGGCAGCTGTGTCCCCCACACACCCCAACAACAGCCTGGGCCTGCATGGGGAGTTGTTAGTGCTTCCAGCCTCACTCCTGGTCCCTGCATCAGTCTCTCCTCTATGGGATCGCATTGCCCCCAACTGTGGAGGAGGGAGACAGAAGTATAGATACAGAGAGAGACAGAGACAGAGGCCCTTGTGCTCCTCTGAGGACTGCCCATTTTTCCTCTTGCTTCTTAGCAGAAGTCAGCAGCTCAAGAGGCTATTTCTGTACCTCCTTTCTCTCTCTGACCCCTGCCTGTCTGGCTAATGGTTCCTGCTGAGGCCACCCCTCCTGCCACTGACCTCCAGCAAGACCTGCAGAGGCAGCACTGCATGGTCAAGTCCTTCCCACTTTCTCAAACCTAGGCTCGTCCTCGTCCTCGGTGGCTCCTGCTCCCTGCTGCCTGGGTGGTCCTCAGGCTCCCTCCCAGGGCCACGCAGCCTTGGCCCTGCTCCCCTGCCCTCTCATCTCCTCACCTCCCATGCTCACCCCTGGTGATGTCAATACACCTCCTGCCTTTAAATTCTGTGTCCAAGCCAACAGTCCCCACACCTCTAGCACCAGCGCAGGCCTCCTGGGTTTCAGCCATCGCTGGATGTCTTGTAGGCACCTGCAGCCCAGCCTGTGTGTAGCTGGACTCCTGCTCCCGCAGCATGTTGGTGAGTGGCCAGAGTCTATAGACCATGAAACCTGCTCCTCCCCTCAAGGAGAAGCTTTATCAAGCACCTAGGGAGGCTGTTGAGAATAATAGTACAAATGTAATTAAAAGCATCACTGAATTCCTGGGAACCTAGTGATATTATTTTTCTTCATTAACGAACACTTAAAGTAAAGCTATTATCATATAGGAGTCCATAAAATCCCTTAACATGATAAAACGTTCTACAACTGAGAGCTATGGTGGACTTCACTACGCCTCATAGATTCACTCATTCATTCCGTAGCTATTTATTGGGTTCCTGCTATGTGCCAAGACGGGGGCAGGGATAAGGTGCTGAACAAAACTGGCGCAGTCCCTGTCCTCGTGGGACCCATGTGCCAGCAATAGTCCAGGCGGATGTACATACATTAAGCTCTCACTAAAGGCCATGAGCTTTTCTAAGTGTTTCACTGTATAGGCCCATTTAAAACTCACAATGGGTCCTTGAGTAGGTATTTTAACAGGCACGGAAGCCGGAGCAGGGAGAGATGATGTAAGTTGGCCAAGGTCACACAGCTAGTGCAAGGTAAACCCTCTGTGAACCAGGCAGTCTGATTCCGGAGCCCGTGCTTTTGGCTGCAGCTCTGTCACAATACAAACAATGGTGTAAATAAAATGTGCAGTTGCAAACTGTGATAAGTGCTAGGGAAGAAAATCTTGGGGTGCTTGGGGAGCAGAGAGGAGGCCTCACCTAATCTAAGACGCCAGGGAGGGCATCTTCAAGGAAGTGATATTTCAGAGGATGAGTAGACATAGACAAGGCAGAGTTGAGAACAGGGCATCGAAGGCAAAGGAAAGAGCCTGTGCAAAGGTCCTGAGGCAGAGAGCTTAGAACAGAGGGGACATTTATAGCCAGTCTAGCGAAAATATGGGAATATGTGCATGGCAGGAAGTAGGGTGCCCAGGGAGCAAGGAGATTTGGCAAAGATGGGGCTGGAGCCGGCAGATGCCAATGTTTAGGTTTTCTCTGTCCTGCCATAGGAAGGGTTGATGCCATGGGACACAGGTAGCTGTTGGCAGGATGGAATTTAGGGGGCTCCTAGAGCCTCAGCAGTCTAAATGGCTCTTGTCCACACCTATCATTTGTCCTGAAAGACTGGAGCTGTCCTCAAGGTTGTGAAGAGCAATTTCTGAGGTTCAGTCTCTGTGGGAGGTGTGAAGCCCAGAGCCTTTGTCAGCCACTTCCCCAGTGATCAGCTTCTTCGTCACTAATGAGCCCTTGCTCTGGCCTGCCGCCCTGGGACTCGGGCTCATTCAGGACCTGCCGTGTTATGGGGTGGCGGACAAGTGATTGATATCTGGACTGGAGTGGCCTGGGCTGTGACACAGGGAGGGCTGAGGCTTAGTGGTATATCCAAATTGGGAGTGACCCACCCCATGGAGAAAGGTGGGGGTCAGGGAAGGGGATATGTGAACTGGAGCCCAAGGGTCCCCAGGTGAGGAGGGGGGAGAGGCAGGCCAGGCAGAGGCACAGCGTGGAGAGGGGAGACAGGGGAGGGCAGGGAGGTGCTTTATCTTCAGAGAGCCTGACTCCAACTCAGCCATGGATCTGGGAGGCAGTCTTCTGATCCCGGAGGGACCAGGATCATCATCCTGTTTAACAGATGGGAACAGTGAGCCTTTAGAGAGAGGTTAACTAATTTTTCCCAAGGGTGCCTGAGTGGCAGAGCTGGGATTCAAACCCAGGCCCTCTGACTCCAGAGGCAGAGTGCAGAAGCCCCAGGTTATACTGCTTCCCAGGTCACTGCAAGTGCCCCTGAGGAGCTGGACAGGGGTAAGCCCTGCACTGCCCCAGGGAATGGGGAGGTCCTGGTCTCAGTGCAGCCACTCCTGCTGCGGCTGCCTCCCCCTCTCAGGGGTTCCCATCCATCTGTCCATCCTTCCATCATCTGCAAACAGATCTCTGCCCTTTCCCCACTGCAGGCTGCATGAGGCACTGAGGGGTGACACAGACAGCATCTGGCGGTAGCTGGGTGGGCGACAGATGCCAGAAGGGGCCACTGATGGAGCTGGGTGGGAGGAGGGCTCTGAGCCACGCAGGTGGCTGCTGCTGCTCTCTCCGCCTGCAGGGCCAGCGTAATCAGGGCCATCCATCACCCTCCTTGGGGGGCAGCTGCCTGCTGGCAGCAACGCCACTGCCAGCTTGTCCGTATTTCATCAGGCTGGAGAGAAAGGAGCAAAGGAGAGGGAGAGAATCAGGGGGACTTGCCCATCAACCAAGGCAGCCCCCACCCCAGCCAGCCCTGTGACACGGGGTCAGTCAGATGGCCAGGCCATAGCCAGGCACCCCTGTTGGGAGAGTGTGGTGCAGTAGAAACCTGATAATGGGGTGACGACCTGTCCTTCCCCTGGGGCCCTTGCCTGGTGCCAGGCTCTGAGTAAGGACTTCCTGGCCATTGCATCATCTAATCCTCTCAACTTCCCTGAGAGGAGAGCTCTGTCATACTCCCACCTTATGGATGGGGAAACTGAGGCCCAGAGCCTGAGGTTCAGCTACAGTGTGGCCACAGTGAGATTGGGCTGTCACTGGTGTCTGGTGTCCTTGTCCTAACCCCCACTATTGTGCTTCTCTGTGTGAGTTGAGACTCCAAGGAATTGGGTTCAAATTCTGGGTCTTTCACTTACTGGCTGAGCAACCTTAGATTATGCTTTCACCCTCTGAGCCTCAGTTTCCACATCTGTGCAATAGCTGCCTCACAGGGCTGCTGTGAGCCTTGGGTAAGTGACTGTGGTGCAGAGCCAGGCTGAAAACAGTCTGGCTTGGCTCAAATGTCACCTTGGTGAGGCCTATTTAAAGTTGTAGCTGCCCCATTCTCCTTGTCAGCCCTATCTTCCATAGCACCTATCACCTTCTCTTGAATTCTGTTTATTGTCCATCTCTGCAGGGGGAGGTGGGGATCCCTGGCTGATCTGTTGAGAGCATCCCAAGTGCCTGCATCACACCAGAGTGAGCCATTAATATGTTTCCTGGGGGGCATGAATACATGGATGGATGTGAACCCAGATCCTCTTTTCAGGGGCCTCTTAAAGACAGGGGGTGAGATCTAGCTGTCAGGGCTGGGCTGGGCTGGAGGGGCTGGGAGGGAGATATTTGTGGAGGGAGAGAAAACACACAGATTCTCAGCCAGGAGGATGGGCAGCCAGGCACAGGGAGGGAGGAGCTTCTCTGAGGATGGGAGTGCCGTTTCAGTTTGTCTCCTAGCCCCCACCCCTGGGTGCAAATAGACCCTCTCATGCTGTCCAGGGTCCCAAGGCCTCAGGCTGTCCTGCTCCCCCCACCACGGCTCTCTGGCTCGTGTGCAGCCGGCCTAGGTTGGGCGTCCGCGAGCCTCTCAGTGTGCTGCTGATTTAGAAAGGTCGCTCCAACCCTGAGTCATAAATGTCAGAACTTCATGACTCTCGGAGATTCCAATCTCCTGAGAAGGGAGTGAGCTCAGAAAGGAAAACTGACCATCTAAATCAAACAGCAAGGTCTGCGAACCCTCTGTCCCAGACTCAGTGGACGCTAAGTCCTGGCATAGCACTGGCACCCTCCTCTGTGCCCTCCACAAGACTGTCTCCTGCAAATCCAGCCTGGCTTGTGAGTTCCTGGAAAGCCAGATGCTCCCACCCTGGTCCCCAGCCCTTCCCCCTTCCTTCCCCCAGGTGTGTCATCTCTGTCCCGTAAATGCTCCCTGCCCTGAGTGTGCTCCCTGCCCCAGGTGAGCTCCCTGTCTCAGGTGAGTTCCTTGCCCCACATGTGCTCTCTACCCCAGGTGAGCTCCCTGTCCCAGGTGATTTCCCTGCCCAGGTGTGTTCTCTGCCCCACATGTACTCTTAGCTCAGGTGTGCTTCCTGCCTCATGTGGACTCTTGCTCCAGGTATATACTCTGCTTTAACCACAGCTCAGAAGCTTACTCTGGACACAGGGATTTTGCACATGTGATTCTTCTGCTTGGGATAACTGCTTCACTCCAGCTGACTGTCACACCATCCTTAGGACCTAGCAGGTATCCCCACCTCCATCAGGAGGCCTTTTGGGTCTGCCCTGTGCTTGAGCCTGTCAATTTTGATGCACAGGGTCCACGTGTTGAGAGTTTCTGGATCTCCTCTGAGTTTTAAGGGATTGGGGGGATATGTGGAAGGAGGCAAAATGGTACGAGGGCCTACCTGTCCCTCCAAAGCCCTGTGAGGTTGGATCAGATACTTATCTCCTCTGAGCCTCAGTTTTGTCTTCATGTTATGAGATGAGGCTGTGGAAGGATCCTCAAGAGACTCATAGGCTGGGTGGGTGATGGAAGACGGTGCACAGGTGACCCTCCCTGGGGTCAGCACCTCCAGTAGGAGGACAAGCCCCTCGTGGTTGAGACCATGTTCTCCATTGCCTCCCCCTTGAGGGCCCTGGGCTGGGTGCCTAAGAGGACCCGTATTGGCCTCACAGTTCTGGTACCATTCCTATGTCTGTCCCCCACAGATTGCACTCTCCTCAAGGACAGGGACTTGGTCTTCTAATCTTCTTGTCCTTAGTGCCCAGCATGGGGCCGGGCACAGAACAGATAAGCCCACTCATGTGATTCTGAGGGCGTGCTGCAGCCTAGGACAAATGCCTAGAGGTCAGAAACCTTATTATTGTATGGGTGGGGAAACTGAGACCCAGAGCCGGGGAGCTTGTACAGTGCATGTTGTAGAACCAGTTTTGGAGACAGACAGGTCTGGGTTTGAATCCAGCTCTTCAACTTCCTGACAATGGGACCTTGGGTGAATCATTTGTCTCTCCTAGCCTCAACTTCCCCACCTGTGAAATAGGGCTTATATTGTGGGGATACAGGGACAGTGCATTTGTGAGAGTGTATGGACAATGTCTGGCATGTGTTAGGTACATTTTCTTCTCTTTGCCCACAGCCCTGCACGTCAGCAGCAGACTGGGGTGAAGGAGGCAGAGAGCCAGGCCACCTGCTCCCCACTCAGCTTCCTTTCCACCCCCTTGGGTGAGGAAAGGTTGGTTGGTTTCCTCCTCAGCTGGCCCAGCCCGATCAGCCACTACCTGATCCCACCCCACACACCTTATCTGTGGCAGGGAGCTATTAAATTTTCCCAGGAGGTTCTAATCAATGCAGTGACAGGTATTTTCTGCCAACATCCAGATCTGGTTTCCACACCTTCTCTGTTACCCTGGCACCAGGACCATGTCTCAAGTCCCTTCCAGCTCAGAAACTCTGCTGTCTAAGCTCAGGTCACCTTTCTTCCCAATCCCTAGACAAACAGTCCCCTCCCTCTGCCTCAGACAGTCCTCCACCATTCTATCTGGACATCCCTGGGAGAAGAGAATGCACATCCTAGGGTCTTCAGCTGGCCCAGTGTGTGCCCCAGTAGTGAATGCCATTCCCAGAAGAACAGCTATGGTGCAGGGGCAGGGAATGCATCATTCTAGGCCAGTCATGCTGCCTCTCCTTTAATGTGAACCAGAGTCACTACTTAGCACATCTGTGGGTAAAAGTAGCAGCACAGTGCTTTCTTCACCTTTGGCTGCCCCTACTCTGAATTTGGCAGCCCCCTCCCCTGGGGCAGCCTCAACATCCTGGCTCAATCCTCTCTGGCTGCCCCAGGCCCTGTTTGTACCAACCACCCCAACCAGCCTTCCCTGTCCTGTCTCCAAGCTCTTCAGGACAGGCGCTCAGGGCCATGACTCCCTAGCCTGGCATCCTCCATCTGCCTGCCCATGTGCCTTCATCACCCTCTACCCGCCCATCCTCTATAATCCTAACTATCACTCACACTATGGAGTGTGTGACGGGCCAGTTTACGGTGCTTATAGCAACTCATTTAACTCTCAGCCACCATATGAGTGAGGTATTATTATTATTACCATCTCTACTGGCAGATGAAAACACTAAGACCTAGAAATTAAATGGCTTGCCCAAGGCCACATAATTAGTGAAAGGGAGAGCTGGGATTCAAACCCAACCACTCTGATCATGTTGCCTCAGATCCCTTCTCTCCTGCTTGTGCACCCCTCTTTCCATGTGGCCACAGATCCATCCACCCATTTATCAACCCAAACTATCAGCCCCTCCCCCATCTGCGCTTCCCTTGATGACCACTGCATTGCACCTGATTTTGCACTGACCACCATGGCTACAATGGGGCCACAGTCCTGCCTTCATGCGTGTCAGTCTAGTTGGGATGACCAGCAAGTACCCAGGCCATGACAACCCATCATGATAAATGTGAAGGACCCTTGGTGCTGCAGGAGCACAGTGGAGGCACCTGACCCTAGCTGGGTGCTCAGGTGTGTGTCCTACAGGGGAGGAGAAGCACAGAGAGGACAAGCATCCCCAGAGAGAGGAGGAAATGTGAAGCCTTGGCCTTCAGGGAAATGGTGGTATGCTAAGGGGAGCACCGAGGATTCCTGCAGTTGAAGTCAGGATTCCAGAGGCTGACAATAAGACTGAGGGGAGGCCAAGTCCAAATGCTGCAGGGGGTGAAATTGGGCCAGCATGTGGTTGGCAGTGACGGGAGCCATGGGAAATTCATGGGTCTGGAGCCTTGTGGCTGCTGCAGGGAAATGAAGGTCTGGCCAGGGTTGGGGAGAGAGGGGAGAGCAGGCTGCTGCAGGGGCCTGGCCCGAGTTCAATGTGGGCTGCACCCTGACAATGGCCTTGAGGTGGGGAATTAGAGGCAGGTTCAGGCATGGCCTTGTTGGACTTAGGGAGTGGATGTGGGTGCAGTGATGTGCCCTATCTAGAGATGGTGCCTCACGGCCTGAGCTCTCCCCAGGGACCATCTTTTCTCTCTCTCTCTCTCTCTCTCTCTCTCTCTCTCTCTCTCTTACACTCCAGCCATCTAGCATAGTCCCTGGCACATAGTAGATGCCCAGTAAATGTTAAATGAATGATCCTGGCTGGAGTTTAGGCAGCACTTGGATAAATGGATATAAGATGACAGGAAGAAGGTGCCAATTTGTAGAGTTTTCAGGCCAAGTTTAGATCAAAGCCCCAATTCCTCAACACTTACTTTGAGGAATAGCTGCAAAAAAAATGATTTTTTAGGATTTCTAAAATAGTTAATGTCCTGAAAAGGATTCTCAGGCATCCCAGAGGAAGCTGGCAGGGCTCGGGAGCTGCCCATTTTTCGGAATTACTCATCCGTCTCCGGAGGTTCTCCTTTGGCACCGAGAGTTGACTTGCAGCCCTATCTGTTTTGTACACAGGGCCTGGATCCGAACGACATACTAAATAAAAGCTGGAATAAAATGTACCACATTTCCAACCCAAAACATATCTCAAAGTTTTCCATAATATGTGTTTTTTATTTGTACTAAACTACAACGTGAACAAAACTGTCTCTTGAATTCCCAGTGAGCCAGATGACTTGACAGAGCAGGACGCGTGGCCGCAGAGCCAGCCTGGAATCTGCCTGCAAGATTCGCTACACGCCTCTCTGTGACCCCGAAGTCACCTTGCGCCGTGAACCTCAGTCTTCTCATATGTAGAAGGAAGCGAGTAACCTCTGCTGGTTCAACTCGCAGCGACGTAGAGGGGTGTCAGCCGCCAACACGCACTGAACATGCCACCGGCATTGGGAAAGCGGAGATGCGACGTCAGC
The DNA here is from genome assembly GCA_963574355.1 of Loris lydekkerianus. Lineage (NCBI taxonomy): Eukaryota > Metazoa > Chordata > Mammalia > Primates > Lorisidae > Loris > Loris lydekkerianus. The sequence goes on along the minus strand of CAUYPK010058097.1, from coordinate 31,604 downwards.
CAAACCACGTCGTTTTCAAAAGCTAGGAAATTGAAGCATCCGTACGTATATCTTTCCAACCTTTGTGGGTTCACGTGAATATACTATTGTTATTGTTCTGCAGCTGCTTCATCCTCAACATTGCGAGCTCACTGAGAGAATTTGATGGGCTGGACTCGCCTTCCTCCCCTCCCTGTAGGCTACGTCATAAGGCCCTGGCCAATGTGCTGGCTGCTTCTGTGTTGAGCACATGCCCCTCGTCCAATCACGTGAGGGTTCACGTGACACTTAGAGATACGGAGTATTATGCACATATTCTAGATGAGGAAACTGAGGTACGGAGGGATAACTTAACCACTGATGTCATTCGCTTGGCCACCAAGCTATGCAAATTGGCACCTTCTTCCTATAATCTTGCATCCAGTTATCCAAATGCTGCCCAAACTCCAGCCAGAATCATTCCTTCTCGACATTTATTGAGCGTCTTCCGAGCACAGGGGAAGTAGGCTAGAGACTGGGGATACAGTGATATCTTCAGTGATATCATGACATCATGATTCAAACCCTGGGCTTTAAATCATTTGGTTCCGTAGTTTTGTTCATCTCTTATCTCCAGGGCTTAGCGAAATGCCTGGCTTATAATAAGCCCTCTCTGTATGTGTTTGCCAAGTTGGAGTTTGAAAATAACCCTTATTTTATGAGCTATTATGAAAATTAAATAAGTTAATGTGAGTGAAAACATCTGGCATAAACCCTGGAGTGGAGAGGTAGTGAGTAAATATTGGTTTAATCCATGCATGGACTCCTGCATTCATCCTTCCTTACAGCGTGGAGTCATTGCTCCTGGCAAACAGGGAGATAAGGCAACAACTGTCTTCTCTCCCTGAGCCTGAGCCGGCCATTCTGCGCTCAGCTGTAGAGAGCTGGCTCTCTTTCTCTCCCTGTTTTCCCTCTGCTCTTGCTGAGCGCCTTCAACACCTCTTTGCTGGGGGAGATGATGCTTCAGGTAAGCCCATCTCTCACCTGCCTCTCCAGGCTACCTCCTGACCTTTTCCAGCCCCCACACTCCAGCCACAGTGGGCTGCCCCAGACTCACTCTGCATTTGCCATCTCTAGAGCTGACATGTGGCCACTGCTGGTAGGCCCCTGTCCAGCCCTCTTCCGTGCAGGTTTTCTTCCAGCCAGAAATCTCCTCTCCTATTCACTGTCCTCTGTCACTTTACCTGCACCCCTTTTAAGGAACTTTGCACTTGGGAGACGGATTGACCTAAGAAGCTTGTGGGGGATGGGGTCTGCATGTGCAGGTCAGCAGATCCACCCCAGTGGTGTGTCTTGGGCAAGTTCTTCACCTCCCTAAGCTCATATTCCTATATGCAAGAACTGAGTTAATCCTCACTTTAAGGGACTGTTGTGAGGATTAAATGAAATGATTACTTTAGAACAAATTAGATATATTTATTCTCTTTTACATTTCCCAGCCCAATATATTGTGCTATAGCCGAGTTCCCCAACCTTTTTGGCACCAGGAACTGGTTTCATGGAAGATAATTTTTCTACAGATGGGACTAGTGGTTTTAGAATGATTCAAGTGCATCACATACACTGTATACTCTATTTCTAATATTATTACATTGTGACATATAATGCAATAATTATACAACTCACATAATGCAGAATCATCAGGAGCCCTGAGCTTTTTTTCCTGCAACTAAATGATCCCATCTGGGAGTGATGGGACACAGCGACGCCCAAAGTGCATTGTTGCCAGAAAACCTGCCATCAGATGCAGCTTAACTGTCACTTGCCACTTACTGGTAGTGTTTTGATATGAATCTGCAAGCAATTGATTTGTTAGGATCTCTGTGCCGTCAGGCCTCTCTGCTAGTGACAATCGTGTTTGCAGCTGCTCCCCAGTACTAGCGTCACAGCCTGAGCTCCACCTCAGATCATCAGGCGTTAGCTTCTCATAAGGACCCCACAACCTAGATCCTTTGAATGTGAAATTTACAGTAGGGTTCATGCCCCTGTGAGACTCTAGTGATGCTGCTTATCTGACAGGAGGCGGAGCTCAGACGGTAATGCCGGGATGGGGAGCAGCTGTAAATCCAGAGGAAGTTTTTCTCCACCTCACCTGCCCCTCACCTACGCTGTGCAGCCTGGTTTCTAGCAGGCCACAGACTGGTACTGGTCAGAAGACTGGGAATTAGGGACCACAGTGCTATAGGATGTCAGATCTAAAAGGGACATTAATGAACACCAGATCCAGAGTTTCTCAGTTTTTTAACTAAGCAAAACCACTTTTCCCACAGCAATCTTGTGGGGGGGGGGGGCGGGGGGGGCGGGGAACTACTCTGTTGGAGGTGCGGCTTAGGACCCTGCCCACTCAGCTCTTCCCTCATCTCCCCAGAGACCCCTCCTCTCAAGAAGACTGCAGCTTTCTCACCCAGCTGGTGCCTTTGGGGGTTTTATAGTGCAGGATCGGGAGACTCAGAACTGCAGGCAGGTGGGGGACAAGAACAAGAGGGCCATAGACTCCACCTTGGGGAGAAGGAGAGGAGCTTGTTTTTGGAAGGGGAGAAGAGATGAGGTTGGGAGAAACAAGGGATTTTAAAGAAGTGTGGCTCAGCTCAGTGCCTGTAGCTCAGCGGCTAGGGTGCCAGCCACATACACCAGAGCTGGTGGGTTCAAATCCAGCCTGGGCCTGCCAAAAACAATGACAACTACAACCAAAAAATAGCTGGGTGTTGAGGTGGGTGCCTGTAGTCCCAGCTACTTGGGAGGCTGAGGCAAGAGAATCGCTTACGCCCAGGAGTTGGAGGTTGTGATGCCATGGCACTCTACCTGGGGTGACAGATTGAGGCTTTGTCTCAAAAAAAAAAAAAGAAAAAGAAAAAGAAAAAGAAAAAGAAAAAGAAAAAAGAAGTGTGGCCCAAACTGCATATCCACTTAATAGAGTGAGAAAAACAGGCGAAGAAGTTGAAGGTTGTTCCACCCGCCCCAGTCAGGTTTATTGGGGTATCATTTACATCTAGTATCATTCATTTTTCTAGGTGTACAGTTCAATAAATTTTGACAATCATGTAACCACCCTGGCAGACAACATACAAAACAATTTTGACAGTCTCTCCCCTGCTGCCCCTGGCAACCCCTGATTTACATTAAAGATAATTTGACTTGTCTCAGTTTAATTCCTGTCCCTATAGTTTTGTCCATTTCCAGAATGTCACAGCCATGTAGTGACACAGTTATTAGTCTTTGCATCTGGCTTCTTTGACTTGAGAGTCCCCTATGTTGCTAGCTGTGTCCATCTTTGTCCCTGCTCATTGCTGGGTAATCTTCTGTCCAGCAGCATACCACCATTTGTTTATCTGTCTACCAGCTGATGGACTCGCCCTTGGGTTGTTTCCAGTTTCTGGTTGTTCTGAATAAGGCTGCTATGAACATTCTTGTAAAAGTCTATGTGTGGACATGTATTTTCCTGTGTCTTACATAAATATATGGAGAACACTTAGAGATCTGAAATTTTTGATAATGTGCAATATTTTGATGCTCCATGAAGGTGATGTCATTAGGGAAGCAGTGCCTGATTCCTTAGGATCACTGGGGTTAGGTCTTTTCTCCTTTACTCCTCTTACTTTATAAAAATCAGCACTTTTCCATAACCCGTTGTCCTGGACACCACTCTTTCCGTCCATACTTCCAATGACAACATGTCCTTTCAGTCGCCTCCTCTGCACCTATCAATCATGTAGCAGCCATCACTGAATTTAACACCTGGCAACCTCAAGCTTTCAGGTCAGCTGAGATCACATGAAGAATGTTTTCTGATTTCATGCTTAGGAGTTTGGAATTTGCTTTTATGTGAAGAGTAAAAATAAGTATTTTTTGATCAAAGATTCTTATTTTTAGATTTATTCATGTCATTAATAAAAAAATACTATATCTTATTTTTCATGTTGCAAAACATGCCACAGAAAATTCCACATATTTGTCATGTTAGCTACTAGAACCTTAGCAAAGTGTGCGATAGCTGAAAAATGTGAAGTCAGTAAGACTCTTAAGTAAGAATCAGTTATTAGGAAGAATGATGGAGAAAGGGAATAGAAAGAGGAAACAGCACATGAAAATTAAATGAGACAATTAATATGAGAACTGCACTGAATATGATTTAGTTCATAATTAAGGGACTCTCTAAAAGACATTAAAAGAAGGAAAAGAGGAAAGAAAGAACCAACTCCATGAGAAGAAATGGAGGAAAAGAGGAAAGAAACAACTCCATCAGAAGAAATGGAGGAAACTTTATTAAGTGAAAGAAACTAACTTGAAAAGACAACAGACTGTATTGATCCCAACATTCCAGGAAAAGAAAAACTATGTAGACAGCAAAAAACATCAGTAGTAACTAGGGGTAAAGGAAGGAGGGGAGTTAATTAATTAAGGAGCACAGAGGATTTTTAAGGCAGCAAAAATACTGTGTATGATACTATAATGTTGGATGCATGTCATTATATGTTTTTCAAATAGAATATACAGAGCATTAAGAGTGAACCCTGGTGCAAACTATGGAATTTGGGTGACAGTGTTGCATTAGGTGGGTTCATCAGTTTCATCCATTGAATTGTAACAAATGTACCACTTCAGAGGTTCTGTTGACAATGAGAGAGGCTGTGTTCATGCTAGGGTAATGGGTACATGAAATCTCTCTGTATCTTCCATTCAATTTTGCTATGAACCTAAACCTGTTCTAAAAAATAATATCTATTAAAATCTAAAGAGGAGATGCAGAGAAGCATTAGCAAATTATGCCAAGTGTTTCAACTTGCCAATAAAGTTCTCAGACCTAAGAGGAAAAACAGGGAAAGGCATGAGGCTGGAGAAACTTCTGTATTATATTCTACTTTATCTGCTTCTTCTGCCCAGCATGGAGTTTGACTTCTCCAAGGAAAGGGCCTGGAGATTGCACAATATTTGGTTTTGACTTGTGAGAAATAGCAGCTTGAGTGCGCAATGATATTTTGAAGCACTTTGATGCAGTCAGTTATTGTGGCTCTTGTGTGGGAGGAGGCTACTGGGTGGTAACCAGGTTACATCCACTTCAGCAGCAGAGTACATGGGTGCTTTGGGATAGCCTGGATATTTTTTAGACTATATCAATGTAGTCATACAAAAGTAGGTCAGTAACACAATGTTCTTATATCCCAGGAATTGTCTCTATATTTTGAACCATAAAGTATACAGAAAGACCAGTTACAGAATGTCTTTTTTAACGTAACACCTTAAATATTTCACCCTAAACTGAGGAACCAGATTACGGGAATTACTCAATCTATCTAGCTTTTTTGAAGTCCTCTACTACTTTGGGTCTAAATCCAGATTTTAAGGTGCAGGGCACAGGAGAATAAAAAACAACATCTTTTACTAGGTTAGTTTCATGAGAATCTTATAAAAAATATGAGAGAATGCTTGAGAGGCAGAACTTTTTCCACCCATGAAGTAATGTATTGCAGGAAGACTGTAAAGCTATTTTCACACAAAGGTATCTGTGAGACATTTAGCAAAAACAGAGCATCAATGGGCAGTTTAACACAGAGACCACTTTTTAAATCTTTTAAGGTATTTAGAAAATGAAATCAACAAGATGTAGTAATAGGTTGGATATTGGGGATAAAGCAAAAGTAATTGGCAGTTATTGTTTTGCTTGACAATTAGACCGAGGGTGCTACTCCACTCTCATATAAAAGACACTGAATGATGGCTGGTTTGGGGGCTCAGGAGAGAGAGCATATAAGTTCAGACTTGGACATGCTGAATTTGCATTATCTTTAAGATTACCCAAGAAAAGACACCAAAGAAGTATTTGGATATGTGGGCTTGAGGCTTAAAATAATTCACCAGGATAAGATATAAATTTGGAGTTCTCCAGAGCTAGAAATAATTAGGAAAAAGTATCTAATAATAAGACTGGAATAATTTCAAAACTAATCCATGTGGAATGAAAAAAGAGGTAACCAGAGAATCAAAAGCCTTGAATCAAATATCTGTGTCTTCACAGAAACAAGCAGTGAAGGTTATTCAGAAGAGTATTACCAACAGCGTAAGAAGTTCTCATGGTACTGAGAACTCATGAATAAGACTGAAAACAGAATCCTCTTGGAATTTAACACTAGAGAAGACATTGCTCACTTCTCCAAGATGTGCTTTTGAGGAGTGGGAGGGGCAGAGACCATGATAATGTTTGTCACAGAGTGAATGAAAATATGAAGAAATTAATACAACACAAGAGTCTGGGCTTGAAAAAGCAGAAATACAAAAAGATGAAGGACGTGAAATGCACATTTGTTTTGTCTTCTTTTAATATGAGAAATTTGAACCCACTCAAAATTTGATTAAAGAAACCAAGTCTGACAAAGCATACAAAAGAGTAAATAAAACAATAATGCAAAAGTTCTGAAAAAATCTGCAGATGTGGCATTTAAAACATAGGTGAGGGGAAGAAAAGAGAAATAATACTTGTTCTAACCCTGTTGGCCTTATTTTCTAACCCTTTAGCCTGAAGAAAACTGGGGAAACACAGGGAACATTTTATTTACATTTTTCTTTGCTTCTTTTCCTGTTTGTTAGATTTATGGAAGCATATTGGTAAACTAAGAAGAGTAGGGGCATTTGAATCCATATTGTATGCGAATGTCAGTTACACAATCCCTGTTAAAACACCCAAATCTCTCTGAGCTTCAGTTTCCTCATCTAAAAATCAAGATAATTACAATAAAGGTTCTAAACTAAAGGCTAAATGATAAATGGTTGATCTGTGTCTCGTCCAGATGTCTATAACTCTGTGAATGGGCACACCTTTCTCATTTTGCTGAAGGAGGAATTAGTTTTGGCAAAAGCATTTTGGATATTTACACTGACACCTAGGGAGCTTTTTATATGGCCAACTGAATGAATGGCTCTCTCTCTCTCTGATAACGTGTGAGCAAGTTTTGGAAAGTGATCCATTTAGCTCTGTGTCTCAATGCATGTACTCTCTCAAAGCTCACCTAAGCAGGGCCTTCGTTCTGGCCTCCAAGAACACCGTATTTATCGTTCAGAAATCAAGTGAAATCCACTATACTTCAAGCACTCTTCCCTTGAGTATAGTGAGTTAGCTGGGTTTTATAACTCCACTGCCTGCATTAGATCTTAGTCACATCAAGTACTGGCTAGGTGACCTTGTTAGCATAGGGAGGACAGTGTGACATGAGCAGAGGACATAGGGAATGCACTGGGTAAACAACATGGTGCTGCGTATGAAAACATACCGTAACAATTCCAAGATAAGGCAACCACAGGCTCTCAAGCAAAAACAAACGTGCACGCACATTATGCAACACTGTAGTTTGTCTCCCACCACAGAGAAACCTTCTTTTGCTAATTAATGAACGGAAAGAAAAAAAAGGGATGAAAATAAAAATGAAAAGGGGACAATTTAGTTTTAGAATTTCTTATTAATTTTATTATTTATATCTTAGAGATTTTAACAATTTAATGCAATTTCCTTTTGCATTTTGAAAAATTTGAGTACATATAGTACTTTGTGATGAAGATAAAAACTAATTGAGCATGTATGGAAAAATTCAGTAATAAATAAAAGAATCATGCTTGGTTATTGAATTAATTTCAGAAACATTGTGACATTTAGCAAAAATGTGTTGATTTGTAATAAAAGGTAATTCTTATTCAAAGTCCTTGAGAAAAATTGGAAAAAGATGGCATTTTGAAAAATGGAAAACAAATTTTGAAAAAACAGTTGTGACATGTTGACAAGAATTAAAGTTTGATCTTTGCAAAAAGAGATAGAGTGCTATCCTCATTAACAGTCCTGACAAGCATCATACTAGTGTCTTTATATTTTTAAAAGTTTGAAGAAGCTATTTCTTAAATTTTTCACAAAATTAAGTGTCTCAAAACTAACTATACATTTCTTTCTGTGCAAAAACAGGAAAAACACAAACCTTTGAAGTGCAGAAGCATTTGAAAAGAATTCCCCTGGGTACCATGTACAAAAGTAGTTCAGGACTTCTTAGGTCCTAGAATAAATTACCACTAGAACTTTATAAAATTGCAAAAATGAGGCACATAGCATCTTGAAATTTTTCTAAATGAATATAAATAGACATAAAAATAATTTAGACTTTTTCCATTGATAGCACTGTGAGCTAGACTAAATTAAGCTCAAAGTATATTTCACATTTTTCTGTCCTTCTCTCTTTCAAGTTAATTCTTCCATTCCCTAATCATTTATTTAATCCCATTTCATGCCTGGAATATGTATGTTTAGTTTATGCCAGTCATATTTGTTAACTATTAATTTTTAATTATTATGGACGTGCAATAGGTATATATATTTATGGAGTAATATTATTCTCTCTATATATTTCCTTATAGGATATGTCAAAGAAATGTAAATATCTATCTTGTCTCTCTACTGCCTCATTTATCAGTTGTTTATCATCCATCTGTACCTATGTGTCACAGCTACCATACCAAGCAAAGTTTGTAATTTAAAAAATAACCTCATGTAAATATTTATAATTATTTTTACATGTACAAGAATACTACCATTCCCAATTGTTAATAATTGTTTAGTCATTATTTACTTCTTGATCAATCCTAATAAAAATTTATGAGATTACTGACAAAGGAAATGACTTACTATTTGAAAGGTTGATAACTATTTTTATAGATTATCTATTCCTAATAGGACTTCTATTCAACCTAATAATTATATGTAGACAAGTGACTTCTGTACATGCTCAGTGAAATAAAACAAAATGAGAATTTTTTTTGACATCTTACTATGTTGCCCTCGGGTAGAGTGCTGTGACATCACAGCTCACAGCAACCTCCACCTCTTGGGCTTAAGTCTTTCTCTTGCCAGAGCCTCCCAAGTAGCTGGGATAAAAGGCACCAGCCAGAATGCCTCCTATTTTTTTTAGAGATGAGGTCTTGCTCTGGTTCAAGTTGGTCTTGAACTCGTGAGCTCAGACAATCCACCTACCTCAGCCTTCCAGAGTGCTAAAATACAGGTGTGAGCCACTGTGCCCAGCCCTAAAAAATGGGATTCTTAACTGAAGACCTTCATCAAGCTCTTGGTTTATATATGTGTTATGTGTATGAAATATTCTATAAACCTATTTAATCAAAAGAAATTTCTACATAAAGACTCTTGTGGTTCTGGTTTTGGAAGAAAGGAGTTGTCAAATATTGACACTCACCTCCTTATCCCCTTATGTTTTAAAGGTTGTATATGTAGTGTCATAGTTTTGCTCTGGTCTTATATGTTAGTATGCAACTTTCTTGACATATTTCCTCATTTGTAAAATTAGGGACTTGATAAGATGATTTCTAAAGTTTCTATGTCCCTTGAGTCACAGACATTATATGAATATATAATTTTACATTATATGTCATCATGATACATTTATTGAACAATGTCGGAGATGAGTAATTCATTTTTCTCTGGTAAATTCCTTTTAAAATGAATCTCATGTAGGTTGCAATTTTTATATTCAAGTAAAACTAATGAAATTTAGAGCAACACCTTTCGTGTTTTGAGCAACACCTTTCGTGGCAAGTACAACCTTCCTCTATGCCAAGATGCACCATTCACCAAGACTTTGCTCCACAATAGTAGATGCTGCTGTCAGAAATATCACAGTCGTAATAGTGTATATACAAATTACTGATCTGAAATAAAGACAGAAAACCTCTTATTTCTTTATGGGCTGGAGTGGATATATTTTTGAGCCTAATATCATCAAATAAAAGGTTTATGTGAAAGTAAAAAGAAGTTTTAATAGAAAAAGCATTGGCTAGGTTCAGGGATTCAAGGGTTACTAAAGATAACTAACTTAATAGCTTTGAGTTTCAAATTTTATCACTGTAAAATGGGAGAATAATATCTATACTTCCATTCCAGCACTAGGTTTACTATACAGTTTCCATCCAAATCAGGATACTTTTTAAAGTTGAAATGGAACAATACTAATTATTATGACAGATTCATAGATATAACTACATTTTTTTTCCTAGACAAACTAAGACATATGCTTGTCCTCCCTAAAAATCAGAGCAGATGGAATATTGTTTGACACAGGGTTGAAAAAGTTAATAGCTGTGCAAATAGAGGCTTCTGTGAAATCTTATAACACAAATGTGCTTTTGACGAAGAGATAGAGAAATTGGGGGGTTATTTCCAATTTATAAGTAGAGAAACAGGGTTATGCCATTTACTAATCACCCGGATTTGTACAAGGAGAAGATTTTGAGACTAGAAAGTTGTAGCATTACAGGTTATTGGATTAATGCTGAGTGACTTAATGACTGGCTAATTACTAGAATGACAAATAGTGTGGTGATAAGAATATAAACATTATTTCAAATATAAGGGAACCTGTATCTGGCTTTTGTACCCTAGATGAATAAGCAAATTATGTATTAAATACTTATACTATTCAAGACCCTTTTCTCAGATTACTCTGTATTTTAAAATTTATGGGTAGGAGCTCTTATCCAGAACGATTTATACTTTTTTGGATCATCTTTATAAAAAATACTACACCTAGTATGAGCTTCTGTTGGTCTAGGCAGAAATGTCTGTGATAGAAATATTTGAACATAAGCATTCGAGAACAGCATAGTAGCATTTCTGATTTAAACTGCTTATATTGTCTATGTTGCATTATGAGAGCCTTGGGGCATCCAGTCTCTATTATTTACTGTGCACAAGTGAAAATATTAAGTATTTGATCTTCCACATTATATCCATAGTATTCCAAAAATAAGATATTTGAAGTTAAGTTTATGCAGATGTTTAGTAACTTTTGGGAGGAGGGGCTATTTATTCCCAGAGTAAACCCCTTTAAGTTGTTGGACAGTATTAAAATGCATGCTAAACACACACATCATTTTTGCTCTCATGTTGACTAAACTTGTCATTCAAAATGGGGATATTTACTGCATGGGGGTGAGTGCTGAGAGATTGCTGCTGAGACGGTCACTCCTACTAATATTGACTGTGACTTATAGTGTGCTTTGGGGCCTGAGACCTGAATGAGACCTACCCCGAGTAAGCTGGAGCAGCAGCCCACATCCAGACAGTTGAGTGGGCTGGGGCTGGAGACCTAGCATCCCAGCTCTGACGAGGCTCCGGGTCAGGGCTAAAGTCACGGCGTGGTGGGCCCGGACACATTGACTCATGCCTAATAATCTCTGCAAACACCCTCACAAACTTACCCAGAAATCACAATATTTCAGTTCTCTAGGTAGCCTTAACTTGGTCAAGTTGACACCTAAATTTAACCATTTAACCAAATGACCAAAAAAATAAAAATAAAAATAATCAAAAAAATAATGGGAAGCACAGGAAATAAAACAAAAGGACATGTGCATTTCTAACGTTTGGAGATGATTAGTACTGGAAAGGAAAGTATTAATTATGTGAAGCTATTCAAGCCATGATTCTGTGGAAGGGTCACATAATAACTAATTGCATTTACAATCAAAATGCTTCACAGTTGAATAGAAACTCATAAAGTCCACACACTTTAATTTTATGAAATAAATGTCAAGAGCTTTTAAGCAACTTTACCAAGGGTTTTAACCTGATTGTCATTTGATATTGACTTCAGAAATAGTGAATAAAATGCAAATATTAAATAATAAGGTAAATAAATAGTCTACCAAACAATTAGCATGACTTATTATTTCTTCCCTTTAGTCCAACTATTAAGGGTCAAGACATTTCAAGCTTAAATTAATGAGAATGACCTCTGTCAACCTTTCTACTCTTTATCTTTTTCTGCAAGATGCACCAAGGCCACTGAGCATATGTAGATGGCTTGTTTGGAAAACATACGAAATACATTTTAATTTGTACATCCAAACACAACAATAAAAGTCAAGTCCACTTTGTTTCTGGCTTCACATCACTTCCACCATGAGCAGAACTGTGTGCTATCAAATGAATAAACATTTCTCACTTGGGGCAGAGCTCTGAAGCCAAATTAGACTGAATCCAAGTGCTATTGAATGATAATGTAATAGTGAACAAGACTAGCATAATTTCTGTTCCAACTTGAGCACTTTAGAATATAATATTCAAATATTGTTATCAGAAATGTATTTTAAAGATTCCTAGACTTTATCAACGATGTATCTAGACAATGAGCAATGGGCAGTAAGTCTTCGTTCTTTGGCTTGGATATTTTGATCCAGCCAAGCCAAGGTTAGTATTTACTAAGCTGCTTGAGTTCCCCAGTTTTTGTTTTGTTTAGAGTGACTTTAATTTCCAAGGCATTTTAAAAAGGTAGCTGATACTTTATTACATTAATAAAGAATACAGCAACAACAAAAACTCATTACATTGACTAATTTGTTTACTTGTTATCAAACTTAGCCCCCAAGTTAAAAAAAAAAAAAAAAAGACTGAGTTGGAAGTGTGGAGTCTAATCCAATTTATTAAAAGGTAATTAGAGCTACCTTGCCTGGAAATTATAACCACATATGACAATTAAAAGTTTTAAAATAATTTAAAAATTACAAATTTTGCTTCTCATTTATATAAACCACCTTACAAGATTCAGTAGCCATATGTGACCAGCATCCACTGTATTGGACAGTGCAGATACTGACTATCTCTATCAAGAAAATTATATTGGACAGTGTTGCTATGTAGGATGATGTGTCCATTGCCCAGTGATTTGTTCTTTGCTCCTTCTCTTATATCTTGGAAGACTGTGCTTCGCTAGGAACACTACTCATTCAGGGTGACTAGATCATACTGCACACATGCCCTATTTCACACACCAAAGTCATTTTGTGATGCTAGAATTACATCTACAACTTCTACCATCTACGTATTCCAAATTGCTATTCTCAAACCACTTCCTAACTAGAAAATTGGTGTATACTTACAGTCAAATTTTTTTTTTATTTTATTTAACTATGTACCTTAAAATATATTTTTATGTCTGAAATTAAAGTGTCCTTTTATGCATATATTCATTTGTACTCTAGAAACTTTGGAGAATGGTAGCTTTGCATGATATTGCAAACTGATGATTTTTGGTTTTAGAATTTTTATTAATGATTGTTTTATGTTTGATCATATATATGTATAAATATATATATATACACACACACATATATACCAGTCTGTAATAAACTATATGTAAAAACTGATTAATTTGGGGGACATCTTTGCTCATTACGTGGCTCAGTTTATAACTTTGAACATAGTCTTTTTAATTTTTTAGAATATAAACAATGCTGAGATTTTTTGAAAAATACAATATTTTCTTCCACTAGTTGAATAAGAGAATAAAATGTTTTAATATGCTGCCTTAAAATTGTTTTTTTCTTTTTTTGTTGTTTGGAGTTCATCGAGGGTACAAAGAATTAGTTTACACTGGTTGCATTTGTTAAGTAAAGTCCCTCTTTTAATTATGTCTTGCTCCCAAGAGATGTGCCATACACTGTGACTCCCCCCACCTCCCTCCTTCCTCCCCTGTCTCTGCTCCCTCATTATCCTGCCTCCACTTGAATTGATTTGAGTTTTTCCCATATAAAGGTATATATTAGATTATCTAGGGGCTTCATATTAAAATTGAATACATTGGATTCTTGCTTCTCCATTCTTGTGATGCTTTACTAAGAAGAATGTATTTCATCTCCATCCAAATTAATACAAAAGGTATAAAGTCACCATCCTTTTTAGTAGCTGTAGAAACGTCTGCATTTCCATAAGCTGATGAATGGATAAACAAAAAGCAATATAGCCATGCTGTGGAATATTACTTGGTAGTAAAAAGTAACATAGTACTAATGATACATGTTACAATATATGTGAGCCTTGAAACCACTATGTTAAATGGAAGAAGCCACTTTTAAAAGACAACTTATTTTGTGAATCTAGTCATATGAATTATCTGTAATAGGCAAATCTATAGAGACAAGGTAGTTAGTGGTTGCCTTGGACTGAGATGATTCAAGGGAAAGAGGACATACCACAGTTAAAGATGTCTTTTGGAAGTGATAAAAATGCTTTAGAATTGATCATGGTGATAGTTGCACAACTGTGAATATGCTAAAAACCATCAATTTGTGTACTTTAAATGTATTAATCTTATAGGATGTGAATTATATCTCAGTAAAGCTGTTATAAATAAATAGACTAGTACTGGTCTAGCCACATGTGGCTTGTGGCTACCAGATTAGGCAGTACTGGTCTAAAAAGACCTTGACTAGAATTTGTCCTTGGGCTCAAGTATCTTGTATAGTTAGTATAAAGTAATTGTAGTGAAGAGATAACACAGTTTGTTTTTCCTTACATATTAAGTACCATGTTTCATCAAGTCTTAGATGCATGTTTTTTATATTTAACTTAACCTGGAAATGTTATTTTGTAGTGTTTTTCCTTTCTCACATAGTGGTACATAAAATAGTAGGCCATAAGAAACAGTCATGAGAAATGAGTAATATCAGTGGTGTATCCTTCATGGAGGGATAGTCAAATTCTGTGAACTACTAAAGTTACTCCTCAACTTTATGCTTGATTTTAAAATATTGTGAAATCTGAGAGGCTGAGGCAGGAGGATCCCTTGAGCTCAGGAGTTCAAGACCAGCCTGAGCATGAGAGAGGACTGTCTCTACTAAAATAGAAAAATTAGTTGAGCGTTATGGTGGACGCCCACAGCCCAAACAACTTGGAAGCTGAGTCAGGAGAATCACTTGAACCCGGGAGTTTGAGGTTGCTATGAGCTAGGCTGACATCACAGCACTCTAGCCTGTGCAACAGAGTGAGACCTCATCTCAAATAAATAAATAAATATAAAATACCCATGAATGTAATTACTTAGTGAAATGTTCTTCCCTACTTGTAAATTCTCCTTTTCCTCCTTTCTTTCATTTCTCTCTGTCTTAAATTTTGAAAGATGGAGGTTTCAGTGTAATACACATATCCCTGGAGTCCAGTTGAGCAGCTGGAACTGAAGTATCTATATTAGAGCACAATGTAAGGGGGTAAGATGAGCCCCCGTGGGTTACTAATAAACTGTGGGTCTAGCATGAAGGTCTGCTTATCAGTTTTAATGTTGTCTTTATAGAGGGAAAGTTCTAAGCAAATGTCTTAAGAATGAAGTTATCCAAAAATAAAAAAAATAAAAAAGAAGGATGAAGTTATCCTGTTGAGTATTATGGATAATGGGTCCTGACAATAATTAACAAACATTGATTTTCTAGGACGTGGTATTTATTCCAACATGCTGGGATTTCTTGGTGGTGTCTCCTGGGCAATGCTGGTTGCAAGAACTTGCCAATTATATCCAAATGCAGCAGCTTCTACTTTAGTTCATAAGTTCTTTTTAGTTTTTTCTAAGTGGTAAGTATTGATACGTGTACTTGACTATTAACTTTTGCCTGTATGTAAATTAAGAGCAATGCATAGACTTTTTTTGTTGTTTTATATTCCTTTTTTATATTCATTTTTTAAATTAAAAGTTTAAAACATATTAAATTTGAGGCAATAGAATATATACAGATGGAACATTCTTCCAGGGATGTGTAAACATGGGCCTTTTAACTTGGAAAACTGGTGTCAATAGATAGAGCCCTGCAGATTACTAGCTATTACAGGTTGTTTAAGCTCTCCTTATCTGTAAAATAAAGATGATAATCATAGCTAACACATTGATTCATTAGTCTTTTCAGTAAATGTTAGCTATTACAGTTAGTAAATTATCAGAATTAAACCCATGAAAGCAAATGAGAAAGAAGGGTAAGATGCAAGTGTGAATTAGTTACAGCTAATGGGCTGTTCCCTTTCAGAGAACACTGCATTAAAATAAGCAGGCTTTCTACTGTATACTTTTTCTTCCCTCACCCATTTCCTTTTCTTTTTTAATACTGAATACCTTTTTTTTCCATATTGGACATTTTCGGTATGAAGATTGGAATATAATGATTTTAAAGTTTGATGTAGTACCTGAAGTGAGATCCTATGTAATTAGTCTTATTCATGTCAGGGAATGGCCAAATCCTGTGCTGCTGAAGCAACCAGAAGAAAGCAATTTGAATTTGCCTGTCTGGGATCCTCGGGTATGTGATTTATTATGGAATTTCCTTGAAACTTTAGGAAAGGGACATTTCTCTAAATTACAGTCTAGTTAAAGATAATGCTTCTTGCTAATGTTTGTTCTATGTTAACTATAGTCCTTTTCTTCCCTTTGCTGGGTTTGTTGGTGCAGGTGATTTGGATCACTAATGCTATATTATTATCATATTATTAAAAATGTTGTATTATTAAAATGTTGTATTATTAAAAATTGCCTATGTGGTTCTGTGCCTGTAGCTCAAGCAGCTAAGGCGCCAGCCACATACACCAGAGCTGGCGGGTTTGAATCCAGTCTGGGACTGCCAAACAACAGTGGCAACTACAACCAAAAAATAGCTGGGCATTGTGGCAGGCGCGTGTAGTCCAAGCTATTTGGGAGGCTAAGGCAGGAGAATCACTTAAGCCCAGGAGTTGGAGGTTGCTGTGAGCTGTGATGCCACTGCACTCTACCTAGGGCTTAAGGCTCTGTCTTTAAAAAAAAAAAAAAAAAAAAAAAAACTTGCCTATGTAAGACAAATTGGGTGTATCAGCCACAGTGCTATAATGTTGTTTTTATAGAGGGAAAGTTCTAAACAAATGTCTTAAGAATGAAGTTACCCTATTGAGTGAAAAACTATCTCACGAGTTTAGTTACTAATAGTAGTTAAAGTGCTGAAATATATAAAAGATTTACTTCGGAGTACAATTTTAAAAAGCAGATTCATGGTTCCAAAGAAGTGTAATTGTCACATACCATGCATTTAATTTGCTTTTAGATTGTGTGCTGATTCCTCTGGGTAACCAAGGGGAAGTCATTGAGTGAGTGCAGAAAAAGGATAAAGAACCATTACCATTGGGCCAGATAATCCTTTCTGCAGTTATGATGCTGTATTTCCTTGGTTCTAAAAGATCACTGTTTATAAGATACATCATCAATTTAATAACTTCTCTGAGAAAAAATAAACTTTTGCAAAGTTTCCCTTAACTTTGACTATCAGACATATCTGAATTCAGAAATATAGTTGGGGAGGAGAGATGTACATCTTAAAATTGAGAAAATGTATTAAATTTATATTTCATATTCTTTAGGCTTTGGGGGGAAATGAAGCAAGGGCAACTGAAATAGATCAATTATTCTGTTTCTAATTTCACAGGTAAATCCATCAGATAGGTATCATCTCATGCCCATAATCACCCCTGCCTACCCACAACAGAATTCTACGTATAATGTGTCCACATCAACTCGAACAGTAATGGTAGAAGAATTTAAACAAGGTAAACGTATTGGCCCCATTCCCCTTTACATATTCCTTCAAGGTTTCAGTTGATGACAGTTTTATTCTTTGTTGCAGCTATAGGTTGGCAGTTAGAGTTACATAATATCTGCCAGGCATGGTAGCTCATGCCTGTAATCCTAGTGATTTGGGAGGCTATGGTGGGAGGATTGCTTGAGGCTAAAGAGTTCAAAAACAGCAGAGGCAACATAATAAGACCTTGTCTCTAAAAAAATGAAAACAATTAGCTGAGTGTGGTGGTATATGTCTATAGTCTTAGCTACTTGAGAGACTGAAATAGGAGGATTGCCTAAGCCCCAGGAGTTTGAGCTATGATTACAGCCACAGTACTCCAGCCTGGGCAACAGAGCAAGACTCTTGTCTCTTAAAGAAAAAAAAAAAAAATCTTTCAAGTTGTTCTGTTATTGTTTTACTAATTTATTTTTCAAAGCATACATGCTAATATTAGGATGAAAAGTGGAGGCAGTCCAGTCATTTAATTTTTTGTGTTCTGAGAAACAGTATAATATATTTACATTTGTTACTTAAGAATTTGATGGGGTTTGAGATTTGGGGGTAGAGTGATTTAAGATAGCTGGTCAATTTTCAAAATAAATCTTTTTTATTATTATTTAGGTCTGGCAGTCACAGATGAAATTCTTCAAGGGAAATCAGATTGGTCTAAACTACTTGAACCACCAAATTTCTTTCAAAAGTATAGGTATTTGAAATTTTGTATTCTATGTGGTTTTCTTTTAAGGAGAACGTTAGAGTTGATATATGAGAGGTACAACTGTCAGTAGATTAACATAAATCCTAAGTGATAGAAGAGTTTCTTTATTCTGGAAGTATTTAATCCAGTATTAGTAATTTTTAAAATGAATTGTTTTTTAATTGTAGGATCCAACATTAATTTTATGAAAATCAGCAAGTTTTAATTTTTATAAACTATGTGCCTGCAATAGTTTTTTTATTCATTGGGAGGGAGGAACAAAAGGGATGTTGGAAAAGCAGACCCTAACAATTTTTCTGGCTTATTTTCCCCTGATTGTTGCTGAAAATTCTTCGTAGACATTATATAGTATTGACTGCTAGTGCATCAACAGAAGAACACCATCTGGAGTGGTAAGACATCTATTTCAAGTTCTGTCTACTGTGTGGTGATAGTAACATATTTATGTGGAACTTTACCATTCTTGCTTGATTTCTAAAATTATTATATCTTATTGGTGACTATTGTACATGACCATGGAGCATTAGTGTTCACAAGCAGGAGTGCCATGAGATAAAGGTATAAATATAAACTTTGCTTTTTGTTGCTCGTCAGATTTAAGCAAAATTTTATTGTTTAGTTTTGGGGGTTTTTTGAAATAAAGTCCAGAGTCTCAGTCGGTTGCCCTGGGATTAAGTATTATGGCGTCAGAACTCACAGCAACCTCAAACTCTTGGGCTCAAGAGATCTTTTTTGTGTGTGTCTCAGCTTCCCAAGAACCTGGGACTTCAGGCCCAGCTAGGTTTTTTTCCTATTTTTATTAGAGACATGGCTTTGTTCTTGTTCAGGTTGATCTTGAACTCCTGAGCTCATGCGATCCACCCACGTGGGCCTCCCAGGGTGCTAGGATTATAGTCATGAAACACTGGGCCCGACCCATTTAGTAACTTCTTATCTACCTGAATGGTGTTTTAAATAGTTCTTAATATATGGGACTGAATTTCTGAAATTAACATGTAAACCTTCATAGCTAAAATGCTGTTGGTTTACTTAAGTGTAGCTTTCAAATTTAATGTGATCATAAGAAAAATTCTATCCATTGTTTATTTTAGGGTTGGGCTGGTAGAATCTAAAATTCGTGTACTTGTTGGAAACTTGGAACGGAATGAATTTATTACTCTTGCCCATGTGAATCCCCAGTCATTCCCAGGAAATAAGGAACATCATAAAGAGTAAGTTAACGGTTTTATAATATTGTATTTCTCAAGTATTGTTAATTGATTTTTTTCAGATCATTTGTGAGGTTGTCTTTTTTAATTTCTTTTGCAAAATTATTTTACCTGAGAATGTGGGATTGTTTATCTGCCATTGGTGGGAGCATGATACATTATATGTTTGAATGTGAGTGGGCCATGCTTTCAAAATAGGTACACACTACTTTGGTAGCCCAAAGACCCTGTAAAAACTCCATCACATTAATTGGAACATTCTTAAGTATATATTCAGTACGTCATATTCAAAGCTACTTAATCCTCTTTAATACACAGGATAATTTCCCAGTGTTCTGGAGATAAGTTTTAAGAATTTGGCCAAGCCATGATCATTCATATTTATGAGATAGAAGCATAGAGACCAAGTTTTGATTATGAAATAGCACCTGTAAAATTTAAAAGTTAATGAAAATTCTTAAATTTTACTTTATAGCAACAATTACGTATCAATGTGGTTCCTTGGAATAATTTTTCGCAGAGTAGAAAATGCAGAAAGCGTCAACATAGACTTGACATATGATATACAGTCATTTACTGATACAGGTAAGACTTTGTCAGCATAAAACTCTGGTTCTCAACACTGGCTATAACTGTCATCCGCCTAGGGTGTGGCAGTCTGTATTTTTTTTAAGTTTTATAATTGGCTAGATAAATACAGTGTATCCATATTGCTATTAAAAAACAAAAGGCATGATCAAGCAACTTCCAGGACATATTAACTGAGGGAAAAATTGCAGGAGAAAGTGTATACTGTGCTACCATTGATTTAAATAAGAAAAAAAAAAAAAAAAAAAAAAAAAAAAATATATATATATATATATATATATATATATATATGTTTGCTTAAAAATGAATAGAGTATCTCTGCAAGGATACTTAGTTTTGTTTTGTTTTTTAATGAGACAATCGCACTCTGTTGTCCTGGGTAGAGCACTATGGCATCATAGCTCACAGCAATCTCAAACTCTTGTGCTCAAGTAATCCTCCTGCTTCAGCCTCCCAAGTAGTTGGAACTACAGGAACCTGCCATAATGTCTGGCTAATGTTCCTAATTTTAGTAGAGACACGGTCTCACTCTTGCTCAGGCTGATCTCAAACTCCTGAGCTCAGGTGATCCACCTGCCTCCGCCTCCCAGAGTGCTAGGATTATAAGTACCACACCCAGTGATGCTTAGTTTTAAAAGAAACTGACACCTGTAATCCCAGCACTGTGGGAGGCCAAGGCAAGTGAATTGCCTGAGATTAAGAGTCCAAGACCAGCCTGAGTGAGAGTGAGACCCCATTTCTAAAAATAGCCGGGCATTGTGGCAGGCTATAGTCCCAGCTACTTGGGAGGCTGAGGCAAGAGAATTGCTTGAGCCCAAGAGTTGGAGGTTGCTGTGAGCTATGATACCACACTACTCTACCCAGGCTGACAAAAATGAGACTTTGTCTCAAAAAATAAATAGATAAAGGAAACTGACAAAGATGGTTGCTTCTAGGTCAGGGCTCTACTGTGTCTAGGCAACAGTGGAGAGGAGACTTAATTTTGAATAACTCTTAAACCTTTTGAGGTTTGTACCATTTGAGTATATCATCTGTTTTAAAACAAAAAGAAAGTTAAAACCCTACAGATGGTTCTCTTGTGCATAGCCAGGTTTTATAGTCACAAAGATGACTTGATTTTTATGTTTTGTATATGAAATAATTATCAGTAGGTACAGAGTTGTTAAGTATACTTCAGGATCAATGAAAATAGTATCTTTCTCAACTAGTCCTCTAATACCATCTCTCTGGAACACGTACATCTGTTATAAATTTGGTGTTATCAATAATCTGGAATAGTATATATATTCATACTATTAATATTCTTGGTATGGCTCATCTGAGTTCCTAAATTCTTTTTGACCTAGTCTGCACATTTATCATGAAATGCAGATTCCTGTGCTTCGCCTTAGAACTGCTAAATCACCCTCTCCGAGGACAGAGCCAGAGAATCTGCAATTTGGGCAAGCACTCCTAGTACTATAATCCTTTTATAAGCAATCTGGAGTGAAAATATTAGATAGAAATTTGTTCATTCTAATTTAAGCTCCAGTTTTCTAAAAGGAGAAGGTTATTATAAATTGGTAAAATGTCCTTTTTCCAGAGGATACTTGTGGCCCCAAGAGACTAAATAATTTTTACCACATTTCAAGGTAGTTGCTGTGTACAATAGGCATCCCATCCCTGTCTTCAATTGGCTTATAATTTAATTAGGTATTCATAATTAAAATATATTAAGGAAATTTGTATGGTAGTTAGTAAGTCTGGTTTTCTTAGAAGGTATGAAAAGCACTAGAATGTAAATCAGGGCTGTGCATATTGTAATCCCTGCAAGGCATTCAGGGCTGTTGAGCCTCGTGCCTCGTTTTCCACCTGTACAACAAGGGTGTGCTTGTATGTATATGGCTTCTGACATCTGACATTTTGTGACTGGTGTAAAGCCTCATGGAGAAGGGACAGCCTGAGTTGCATCTTGGATATTTGGTATAAGAATTAGCTTAGACTTGGGCAACTAATTATGAGGAGAGATTGCCTTTTGGAAAAATAGCAATAAACAAAATAAGGAAAAAACCTTTATTTCCATACATTTATTTTGTCAGTGAGATTTAATTATGGGAAAGTCTTAGAATATAAATGTAGAAAAACTAATGGATTCTTGAATAGGACTGTGGCATGATATTTTAGGGATATTTGTTTTGTAAGAGGGGTGTGTGTGTGCTAGTGTTGGTTGGTAGATGGTGGTGGCAGTTTGGGAAGATGTTGAAGATATATGCATTTCAGAAAAATAAGACAACTCTTGGTTCAGAAAGACATTTCCCGTTTAATATATTAACATTGTTACAGTGTATAGACAAGCAAACAATATAAACATGCTAAAAGAGGGAATGAAAATTGAAGCAACTCATGTAAAGAAAAAACAACTTCATCACTACCTTCCCGCAGAGATTCTTCAAAAGAAGAAAAAGGTGAGTTTGTAATTTTAATTGTCTAGTGTGGTTCCACTCAGACAAATGATGTGGGACTAAATTTGCATTATTCCAGCTTTCAGAATTACTAAGGAAATTGAGATGGTATAGACAGTTCAGTCTAGGACTAAAATCTCATTTTCATTAACCGCAAGAGATAATTGCTTGTAGATATTTCAGAAATGAAGCTAGTCTTTATTTTCTCACTTGATTTTTGAAATCCTAAAAGCTTTTCCTTCTTTTTAGCAAAGTCTTTCTGATGTCAGTCGAAGCTCAGGTGGACTTCCATCCAAAAGATCATCTCTGGATAGCAATTGTCTGGATAGTTCCAGAGACACTGATAATGGAACACCTTTTAATTCCCCAGTGTCCACAAACAAATTTTCCAAGCCTGATAGCCCTTCTGTTGGAGAAACGGAAAGGTGTGTATTTCAAATTTGTCCTTTCAGTCATCTATTCAGTTTATTTGAGTATAATGTAAATTTTTCTATACCTTTACAAAATGTCTTTTTCAGTCATTAAAAGATTTTAAGCTACTAGTCAGTTTTTGTTTAGAAATATCTAACAATTTGTGGGTCATCCCACAGGAGATGGTATAGGTTTATGAGCATGTGAGACTAAATAAGTACACAGAAATGTACAGGTTTTCTGCTTGAATTTTTCCCTTTAATTGTCACTGGATAGTTTGCCTTTCCCCCACCCTTTTCCTTCAGTGTAATATTGAAGTAGGACCTCTTGAAAGAAGGTTATCCTAAAAGGTATAACAAGAGTGTTTTAAATAAGTAACATTGAAATCATTTAATGATGATAATTTAATACTTTTATTAGGAGTACTGCTGAGCCTGCTGCTGTAATTGTGGAAAAGCCACAGAGTGTCCTGCCAGCTCAAGGACTGTCCATTCCAGTCATTGGTGCAAGTAGGTATCCAGACTTTTGTTATTAAAAATTCTTCACAAATATTTAGTTATTAAAATCTTCTTTTTCCTTTTCAGAAGTTGACTCTACAGTAAAAGCTGTATCAACCCCAGCTGTGTGCACCATTCCTACTGTAGTGGGACGAAATGTCATTCCCAGAATTACAACACCCCACAACCCTGCCCAGGGACAACCACATCTAAATGGAATGTCAAATATAACTAAGAATATTACACCCAAGAGATCTCATTCCCCATCCATAGATGGGTCCTCTAAGAGGTTGAAAGACATAGAAAAGGTAAAGTTACAACTTTATTAGTGATTTGGCAGTTGATTTTTTTTTTTTTTTTGTAAGTTAGCTTACTACTAAAGAAACTCACAATTCTCCATAGTTATGTTAGTGTTCCCTAGGAGTTGACTGTTTGAAAAGATTTACCCAAACCCTAAAGGAATAATAGTAATTGGTCATCTTAAATTCATATTATTAATGTGTCAGAAAATTTGAATGATTAGTATTGAGTTTCTCTTTGATTTACACAGAAGTCATTATTGATAACTAAATTATCTTATTTCTTGTGTGTTATAATGTTTATTTCTTCTACTTCCAGTAGGTGGTGGTAATACTATATTTGTTAGAATCTGAATTGATTTAACTGAAAAGATTGCTCAAACTGTACAAATTAAGGGTGGCGATGAATTCAAGTCTAATTTAAATTCTCTTCCCTCACCAGTCCATATTTGTAATAGTTTTTGATGCTAGCCTAATCACTAATTAGGCTCCTAGTATATATAGATTTGTATGTTTTTTGCAAGTATGTAATAGCAACTCATTTTAATGTTTCAATTTTAGTTTATTCAACTTGAATCAACATTTAAGGACTCCCGTGCTGCTGAAGAGAGAAAAAGAAAATCAGTGGTAAATATATTAATAACGTGATTCAGAATATTTACTTTAAAGAGCCATGTATCAGGTAGTACTTATCAGAAAGTAGATCAGATTAGGTCTACTCTCAGATTTTGGTTTTGTTTTGTTGCAAGTAGGAATAAGTATTTGCATGTAGGACCGAAAGTTTTCACTTATATGTAATCTTCTGTTTTTAGGATGCCATTGGAGGAGAATCTATGCCTATTCCAACTATTGACACATCACGCAAAAAGGTAACAGTCTTATTCATAGATTAAAATCATAGGTAATCTACAAGTACAAAAAGCTTATTAAGAGCCTGGCACTGGAAAGGGGTAAGATTTCATCACCATCCTCAAGGATAAGCAGTATTGGTATAGGGGTTGTAGATAGCAAATAAAATCCTGAATATATGTACCTCAAAAGTTTAGAAAAGAAAATAGTTTAAGAAGACTTCATAGGCAGGGCACGGTGGCTCACACGGTAGCACTCTGGGAGGTCGAGGCGGGTGGATGGCCTAAGCTCACCGGTTCGAGACCAGCCTGAGCAAGATCCTGTATCTAAAAGTAGCCAGGCATTGTGACGGGTGCCTGTAGTCCCAGCTACTAGGGAGGCTGAGGCAAGAGAATCATTATTTTTTGGTTGGAGTTGTCATTGTTGTTTTAGCAGGTCTGGGCTGGGCTCGCACCGCCAGCCTTGGTATATGTGGCTGGCACCTTACTCACTGAGCTACCGGCGCCGAGCCAAGTTTTCATAATGTTTTGAATGGATGAGGATATGATATAGACATTTTTTTAGTCAGGGTAACACAGGAAGATTAAGCAGTCATCTCTTGACAAGAAACTAATGTACTATTTCCTTTGGTATAGCAATTGGTTTAACCAAGTCATCTTTCCAATACATATTCACACTCCTGCCAGTTCTACTCTTTCTCTTAATCCATCCATCTGCTTTACTCCTCTGACTGTAAAGGAAAAAAAGTTTCAAAAGCAGGAACTCTTGACTTCTAGAAGGAAATATTTAACACATAATTGTTTAGGAGCTCAAGGGATTTGGAGAGAAACTTGGAGTTTTGTGTGCTTTTTATAATATATATATGTGCTTTTCCTTTTTTGTTTTTATGTTCTTCTCATAGAGACTACCCAGTAAAGAATTACCAGACTCCTCATCACCAGTTCCAGCAAATAACATCCGTGTCATCAAAAACTCCATTCGACTAACCCTAAATCGGTAAAAGCAGTGCCTCCTCACTTAAAGTGAGCAAGCAATCATTTGGTGGCATAAATACAGCCACTGTTTTTCAAATAGAAGTGGCTGTCATGCATAAAATAAGGTGAAACTTACAGTCATCAGCCTAACGACCTTGAAGTGGTTCTGAACTCTCACACTTTGACCTGCAGATGCTGTAGCATTCTCTTACTGATTGCTACGTACACTTCTCTGAGGATCACCTACTATCAAATTGTCATCTACAGTATTATGGCTTTGCATTTGGAGGTTTTACTGCCTTAAATTTCAATGCTTGTTTCTCTGTTATGGGAACCAGTTCCTGGCCACTTGGACACTGTTAAAACAAGTCCTGAACTCCTTTTTTCTTCTTTTTTCTTTTTTTTCTTTCTTTTTTTTTTTTAATCTTATGTTGTAATCATTGTATAGCGCTAAAAAAGTTGAAAACAAACAAAAAAATTGTCTCGTAATTTTCTAAATGTTAACACGTTTACTTTCTCATTGAAGCCACTTTGTAAAACCTGAGATGAATGAATGTGAGATATCTTTTCTGCTTTCCTCATTTATGTAGATGTACTGTCTGTTCTGTTGATTTAAATTATTTTTTTCCAGATTGGCACATGGAATATTTAAACTTTTGGTTTTTTTGTGCCTTTCTGTCCAAATGTTGCTTAGTTACCAGGGAGGATTAGTCCAGTGATTACATGAGTTGGGCACCATAAATTCTCTATATTTTGCCTCCCATGGAGGCCTTTGAAATGCATCTTTATTAAAAATCAAAATATAACCAGGATACTGAAAGTCAGTATATGAATGGTGAAATTGTTACATATCCTATCTGATGCCATTCTTGTTAGTTGACTGGTATTTTTTACTGAGGAGCAACTCTTACCAGCATCAACAATAAGATACCTTTTAAGTATGGCAAACTTGTATTTTTGAGGTGTAAAATTAACTCGGCATGATAATTCCTGACCACCATTATTTACCCCACAACTTCAAACAGTTTCTTCACAGACTAGGCATGCAGAAATAAGCAGTGGATTTTATTGAAACCTAAAGGCATTTTTGAATGACATTGTTACCAACCATTAATTGGCTCAGGACCTTTGTAATTTTTATTTAACTATATGAGTTGTCTTTTTTTACACTGCTTTTTTCAATGCATTTCTTAATATTTTTTAAGTTTCATGAACGCATGCTCAGTTTATTAAAATCCATAACCATGTAATTCTTCTTGTAATATGTTGATTCAGTGTTTTGTAAATGAAGTCGTATGTATTTTCAGAGTATTTTTGTATGTACTGTAAGATACCATCTTTTCAAAGAGAAACCTTTAAAACCTTGACTGTCTCTCTTTAGTCTAATTTTTTAAATATGGATTATGCTTGAATTATTATATTTAAAATGCAAATGTATAGATTGCACAGCCAGGAATGCCAGTATATGTTACCTTCTTCAGCTTTCACTCAACATTTTAGTAGGTCCAGTAGGAAAAACACAAAATGGTATACATCGAATAGTGAGGCTGGGGGTGGAGGATACCTGGTTGTGTATTTTATAGGATGCCGTTTAGCAGGTGGAGAAACAGTAGTCTGTTTTCTCTTGTAAGCCCTTTATCATTGAGTTGAAATTCTTGAATTTGATTGTCAGAGAGCATATCCTCCCTTTATTACTACTATTCTCTAAGTCCCTGAAAACCAAAATCTACTGTTTAACTTGTACAAAGGAAAACGTGGGGAAAAGTCTTAGAAGTATAGAAGAACAAGGGAAAAAATGATTGTTCCATTATTCACTTTTTATAAAGCAAAAGACAAGAGTGAAATCCATAACCAAGTTGTAGCTTCCTTGGCAAAGCTCTTCTCTTAGCTGACCCTTTTCCTTTATTCAAGATATTCCCTGTATCTTGGGATTTGTTCTACAATTATTGTATTTGAGCAAAAATGAATGATTATGAAAAGATTGAATAATTTATCACCAGATTTCAACTTTTGAAAAATTCGTTAACAAGGGATTTGATTAAATTTTTTATATGCGATGTGTGTGAATTTCTCTATTTAAATATCCCTGCTTTTAAATTGGCCTTTCAAGTCTCTTTAAGAATTGCCTATATATCTCCATATTCACCCTGTTATATAGATTCTTTGAGCAATTAGTGCAGTTTTCCTTTAACAAGAAAGCAATAACCCTAACTCTTGCACTGTGGTATAGTCCTTTCTCTTAGATTAAGGGTCCATTCAACACCCAGGACCTGGTCAATGGTTCAACATTAAAACCCTCAAAAGTAACATTCTTCAACCTATTTGGTAACTGAGGAATTGATTAGATGCTTTTGAGATGGTGAGTTTGTCAGTAATAAAGTGTTTCTAACCTGATGAGTGGGTAGGACTTTTCCATACATTTTATTAGTAAGAAACCTCCATTGTACTGGTTACAAGAAAGTAAAGGGAGAAAGTATGGTCTGGTATTGTGTGTTATGATCAGAGACACTTAAGTACATGTATTTGTTTTCAATTATGGAACTGTGCCTATAAATATATTTTGTAAAGTCAAATTACCTGTTCTTCAGTATTTAGACATTTTCACAAAGGTATTTTCAATCTGCTCATTTTTCAGTGATTAGGTTTGGAGAATAGTATAAATGAAAGGAAAACAATATCTGCTAGTTTAAACCTTAGAGACTTAAATTAATTCAAGAGAGAAGGTACATGGCTTAAAACTTTGTGAAATTGGGGCAGGAGAATAAATTTTAAAAGTCAGAGCTTAAAATAAGAGTCATTTTGTCTTAGGGCACCAATTTAGTAGCATTATTAAAATGCTTGCTTTACTGTGGTAGCAATTAATTCAAGATGGACAGTGTGAGAATGGGTTAAACTGTGTTCCACAGCTTTGAAATAGGAATTCCTCACTTGGGGATCATGAACCCTTATGGAATCCTTTGTAATTGAGTATAAGAAGTTTTTGTTTATATGCATTTTTCTGGGGGAGTTCATAGCTTTCATCAGCTTCTCAAAGTGATTCATGACCTAAAAAATAGTGAGGTGGGGGTTAGGAACAACCAGGATTGAATAATTCTGGAATATTTAGAATTTTCTTCATTTGATTTTGCTGGGGTATATTTCTGAAAGTGTACTGTGGCTCTTAGCTAGTAAAATGGGCTGATGAAGGACTCTGGAACATCAAATTCTTGTTTGTTTATATACTTCATATGAAATGTCACAAAGTCCTCAGCATTTAGAAAAATGGTTATGACATTTACAGATGTCCTCAAGATAACTTGGATTCATTACAGGGTCAAACTTTACGGCAACAAATTTCCACCTCATTGATCAGAGTACAATAGCTTAAAATGATCCTAATCCTTTAAGTTCCATAGAATTAAATTCTCTCTTGCTCCTCCATATTTGTGATTCAAGCCAAAACAGACCAAACAAATCAATAAAAACTATTTTTTGTACAAATAAAATTTTGGGTGTGTTTAAACAACTACTTATTAAATTGTCCAAAGCTTAGACTTTAACTTGGTCCTAGTGCTGATGATGGAAGAAAAGTCCTAGTCTTCATAATGGTAACTATCTCCTTAAGACTTTTAAAAGAGAATTGTACAGGATCATATCCTTCCAAATTCCCTATTTTTTCTGAAATAATTTTTCTGATATAATTTTATATTTGAAATAAGTTGAACATAAAATGATCACCAAACTTGCTATAATTTTTAAGCTATTGCTGCATTTGAGCAAAGACCCAAGCAATTACTTTATAAAGTACTTAGGCTATCTTTGAGATAAATGGTGCTACATCACTCCACAGTATTATGTAAAATGAATGCAGCTGCTGTTCCTTTCTCAATAGCTGTTTGTGTAATTCATAATGATTTTTCCTGCCTTTTATTTTGATTGTCTTAGTTGTACACATGAGCCTCATTATTTGTCTGGAATAAATCATCTAATAAACTTGCTTTGATAAATAGGTGATGATTGAGTGATATTATTTGGAGTAACTCAGAAGTACTCAGTTATTTTTCAGACTGACAATCAAAAATTTTTTTTTCCAGATAATGGTATCCACTACCCACTTAATATGAAAGCAAAATTCAGGCTCAGTTTGCCTCACACAGAATCATTTGTCAATCATTTATTGTAAGCAGTAGCACAATAAATACAACCTACTCTGAAAGCTTAACAAAGTATCCAGCTTTCTGTACTTTTAGGTGATCTGACCACACTTTCATGAAAGGGCCACTTGAGGAATCTCTGTCAAGTACAAAGGGTAAAAGTCTGTTGTCCTTGTGGTCAGGATCAGGCTACCAGAGTCCTCTACTAGTGGCTGGATGCAGGTGCATTTAGCAATCAAGCCTTAGGTATTATCCATACAAGTACCTCGTCACATTCTTAAACCTTTCCTCTTAAGAATGAACAATAACTTACTTTTAACCAATACACATACTAGTACTGGGTTCACAAATAAGTGTGTCTATATCATTAAGATTATTATGAAGTTATCTTCCTTTTATAGTAAATAAAAATATAAAAAGGAAGCTTATTTACAAGCTATTCATGGAAACATGTTTGACATTTATTAAGCTAATTAATAAAGTCTTCTGTATTGATTGGACTGTGGATAACAAGGCCTTTCCTCTTCACTTATGGAGTTTGGGCTTCCTGACTAGATTGTCAACTGACCATCCCTAGAGTATTAATTCTGATGGGGGCAATTCTCCTGAATAATGTAAGTTAACAGAACAGGTTCTTTGTAGATCCAGTCTAAAAAAATAAAATGTGTTTTATTAAGGCCGAAGACAGAATGTATTGCTTTTAAATTCTCTGTTCTAAAAATCACCTTTTAAACCATATGATCCAGTCAAATTGTTTTATTTAATAATCTTTAAAAAGAAATATTTCCAAGCCCTTTCTTGCCAATCTGACATTCACAATGGTGAGACTTCCGTGATACCCTGGCCAGAGTGAATCACCACCCAACATGTTACTTGGACCTTAAATAACACATTATTCTAACTCATGTAGTGTTCAGTTTGCCTGTTTCTCCTGACAAGATTGTAGATTTGAGAATAACTAGCCATTATCCAAGAATCTTTATGTAATGAATGCCCAGAAAATGCTGAAGAGGAAAACAACATTGGTTTAAGGAAGATGTTTTGGTTTTTGCCTAATTTCAATAGGATTATCTTCGAGAGCAGCCTGGTGAAGTAACAAAGAAGAGAGAAGGCAAACAAAAATGGTAAGACATGTTTTCCAAACTTCAACTGAAACCCTTAGTAAGAAATACATTTTATATTGCAAACCAGCATATGCATACATACATATATGAATATGTGTGTATAGAATTTGTATATGTATACACATGACAAGTTCACAAAACCATTTTCTTTTTTTAATTAAATCATAGCAATCATGGAGTACCATGCACTGGTTTTATATACAATTGGAAATATTTTCATCACACTGGTTAACATAGCTTTTCTGGCTTTTTCTTAGTTATTGTGTTAAAACATTTATATTCTACATTTAGTAAGTTTCACATGTACCCTTGTAAGATGCACCGTAGGTGTGATCCCACCAATTACCCTCCCTCTACCCAGACTTCCTCCTCCCCTTCCCTCCCTTTCCTCTTTCCCCATATTCTTAGGCTATAATTGGGTTATAGCTTTCATGTGAAAGCTATAAATTAGATTCATAGTAGGGCTGAGTACATTGGATACTTTTTCTTCCATTCTTGAGATACTTTACTAAGAAGAATGTGCCCCAGCTCCATCCATGTAAACATGAAAGAGGTAAAGTCTCCATCTTTCTTTAAGGCTGCATAATATTCCATGTTGTACATATACCACAATTTATTAATCCATTCACGGGTCGATGGGCACTTGGGCTTCATCCATGATTTAGCAATTATAAATTGGTTTTGGTCTTCTGGGTATATACCTAGTAGAGAAATTGTAGGATTGAACGGCAGGTCTACTTTTAGATTTCTCTGTTTTCTCCAAACATCCTTCCTTCCAAAAGGAACGTCTTAGTTTGCATTCCCACCAGCAGTGTAGAAGTGTTCCCTTTTCTCCATATCCACGCCAACATCTCTGGTCTTGGGATTTTGTGATATGGGCTAATCTTACTGGAGTTAGATGATATCTCAAAGTAGTTTTGATTTGCATTTCTCTGATGATTAAGGATGATGAGCATTTTTTT
>CAUYPK010058096.1:0-56678 GCA_963574355.1 Loris lydekkerianus | reverse complement strand
GACTACGCGCTCAGAGATCTCTCCTCAGAGGTCCCTCCTCAGAAGCAGCATAACAAAATCCAAACTTGGCAAAGAGCCACAGTATACAAAATAATGATAAGAGGCAAAGAGCCGCATTCATTTTGGCCGGGAGCCGCATGCTAGGCTAAAAGAGTAGGGATTCCTGCTCATGGCTCCTGGATTTCTGCTTGAATGATCTTTGAATAAGTAAGGACTTCCTGGGTATCAATTTTCTGGTTGTTTTTAAGCAAGTCATTAAGATTAAATATAACTACAGAATGGAAAGCATTTCATTCTTTCAGTTACATAGGGTCTGTAGAGTCTTTTTTTTTTGCCTGCTTATACTTAATCAGTGTGCAATATTTTATGTGCTTTTATCATCCATGTGCTAACAAGTAATATACATGTAAGCTAGCTTTTTTTTTTTTTTTTTTTTTTTTTTTTTAACCTTAACCAAAAAAATATGGTTAAGTACTCAATTCTGGAAGGACCTGATGCTGGTAGTTTGTTTATCATCCAGGTTTGGTGTCTGCCACACACTTATAATGCTAATGATTGCTAACTGTTGATATTGTAAATTTAGTCAAATTTAGTTCAATATCTGTTCTCTTAAGACTGAATGTTAAGATTAGAATTTAGTACAAGTGTGTATAAATCATTTCAATAGGAAAAAGTGAATGCAAATCAGAGACCAGCTGGAGGTAGATTTGCATGATTATTTTAATACCGTGACAGGACACGGAACATTTAGAAATTGGAATTAGAGTGCTTATTTCTCATACCTGCAAGGGTCATTGAATCTCTCTCAGATGTGGCCAAGTGTCGCTTTGTGTTGTCAGCAAACCCTGCTGATAGAAATTTGAAAGTCCAGCCTCAACACTCCCTCTGCCTGTTTGCTTTCCCCACCCCCACCCTGGGTTTGAAGACCGAAGTGAGATAAGCATTTTCACTATGGCAAGCTGTGCTTGTCATTTGCATTATTGGTGTTCCTTAGAAACTGTTCCACAGTTTTCATATAAATCATGCCACCTGATCATCAGCAATCATTTGTCCAATCAGTACCCAAATGCTGAGTGTCCTCTGTGAACAGGGCAGCCACACTTAAAGAATAAAAGAGTATCAACTAGGCCATTTTTGCAGACAAGTCTAGACATGCTCTCTTCAGCAGCGTGAAACTAATATCTGGCTGATTGCGTCTGGCTGTACAATCATTTCTCACACACAGGCTAAATCTCTCAGTGCTATTTATAAAATGTTCATCACGACTTCACAGGACTTTCTGTTCTTTTTAAAAATATGATTATCTGCTTTCAATTTACCCTGTTATACTTGAAGTGTGTGTGTCTGTGTGTGTGCAAGGGAGGATAGACTGTGGTCTTTTGTAATTATTTTCATTTTAGTTACACAAATGAATTGCTGATTAAAAAATAGACTTTGATGGTCATGCAATTGTCAACGATTCTGATTTAAAAGGATAACTAGGCAGGTATTTCTGGAAATTAATAGGTAAGGCTATCACTTCACATAAACAAAGTGATTTTTTAGGAATAGAATGCCTGATATATTGGTTGATCCTTCCGTCTGGTATGGTATTTGAAGAGCATAAAGTTATAACATAGATTTTCATTTTAATGAGAGTGCTGTAATACCCTCATAATTTTTTTTTTTACTTCTCATTAGTTTTTACAACCTATGAATTACCTAAAACAACTTCAGTCATTTGAATTTGGACTTGCCACTTATTTTACTATGTGCAAAATTGTCATTTGAGAAATGGAATCTGTATTTATGAGATTGGTGTCTAAGGCTACACATTAGGACTGTTAGAGTGTGCAGATGCTGCCACGCGTGGAATGCAGTTCCCATGCAGTTCTGTTCAGTATATGATTACAGAGAAGACTAGAAGGGAATGACACTGGTTTCACTATTTGTAGACGCCTCAAGAGGAGATGTAGTGCAATTTATTTTAAGCTTATGTCTCCATTTCATTTGTTCACAGAAACAGTATTACGTTATTATTTACTTAAGAAAATGTTCTACACCATAAACTTCAAGCCTTAATGTCCTCCTTTTTGTTGTTGATTTCTGTACTAAATTTCAGAAATGGCTTTTACGGGTTGGATGAAGACCAATGTTGACCATAGGTTCCCATACATGCATTTCGCATATATGTGTTACTGAATATACGTGTTCAATAACAAGTAATGAGTGTAAGCACATAAACAGCCATGCCTATGTCTTGCTTACAAATGGGAGCACGTTCTGAAAAATGAGTTTTTAGGCAATTTTGTCATCATGCAAACATAATAGAGTGTACTTACACATATTTAGGCTGTATGGTATAGTCCATTGCTTTGAGGTTACAAACTTGTACAGCATTTTGCTGTACCCAATGCTGTGGGCAACTGTAACACAATGGTAAGTATTTGTATATCTGAGCAAGACTTAGAAAAGTTGAAGCAGAAATAGAGTGTTGTAATCTTATACACCACCATTTTATATGTGGCCTGTTATTGAACAAAATGTCATTAGGCAATGCGGGACTGTATATATGTTATTGAATGTGCCATAGACAGGTAATTGAAACTCAAGTTCGTTATAATGTACGTGCATGTACGTAAATGGTGGTCCTACTGTGTGTGCATTCATGTCATATTACATGCATATATGTAAATGGTGGTCCTACTGTGTGTGAGTTCATGTCGTATTACATGCACATATGTAAATGGTGGTCCTACTGTGTGTGCGTTCATCCTGTATTCTGCCCACTGCTGACATTTTGGTCTCTCTTTCTGTAGCTTCTTGCAGCTTCTTCTCTCTCTACTCTGAGCCCCTTTGAGAAATCCACATTAATATGTTGATATATTCTTCCGTAATTATCTTTCCTTAGTTTATTTTTAATCATCAACTATGTTAATCATCCTGTATATGAGCCCCACACATCTCAACAGGGGTGTTTCTTTGAGAAAATAAATTGCTTTATTACGGTAAGTCAGCTTATCCAAGTCACTAGGACAGAGTTAAGAACACAGAGGCAGCCCAGGGGATTCTGGCTCTTCAGAGTTTGATTGGGATTAAAAATGTCCATACCTCTGCATGGGACCACTGGATACAGCCCAGCTGCTGGGGACCATGGTGGGAACTGATGCTGTTAATTGGGCTTGAAGTCAGGGCTCCCTCCAGGGAGGGTGCCGTGGCTGGCCCTGGGGTGCTGGCCACACAGAATGGATTCTGTTGGCCTGGGTGTGGGGCAAGGTTCTCCTGTAGACATGGTTATCAGCAGGGGAGAGTCTCTATGTCTTATTTTGAGTTGAAAGCTTTATAGGTTACTCTAATTTTCTACTCACACTGTCCAGCTGAGCACAAAGACAGGTGTGGCCCAGCGAGCAGCAGGCACCACTTACTGACCACTGAGTGCCCTCCTCTGTGCTAAGTACTTTACAGGCAGCACCTTTAATCTTCACCACAACCCCGTGCACCCCATTCTACTGACACTGCTTTACAGATGAGGAACCTGAAGTAAAGTAAGTTGCCCAGAGTCACCAGGCTAGTTAGCGTTAGAGCTGAGATTCAAATCTCACACCTGCGTTACTTCTTGTTCCAACCCAGCATCATTCTGTGCTTCTCGACCTTCTGAGTTCAGTTAAAATCCTTATTGTGCCCTTCATGTGAACCTTCAGGCCCTGGGGCCAGGGTTCATCATTGAGGAATTGGAGATGACCGTGATGTGGGGAGGCTCCCAGCTGCGCGGAGCAGACAGACACATACATCATTTAATGAGATGCATCTGGGTGTCCCCAACTGTAAGCTCTAGGTGAAGAGGGATTGTCTTTACTTTGTTCTTAACTAATAGGTACTTAACAGATACTTGCAAAACTTGTATATGAACATGTCGTGGAGGGAAGCATTTTTTTGCTTTGTTCATGGTTTTTGTCTGTCAACTCTACCCCTGGCTCCTGGCTCCTGGTTCTTAGAGGGCTCGTGAGTTCCTGACATGTCCCACTGCCCTTGGCATTCACCCCTCACATGCTTTCTGGAAATCATACTGTGCTCCAGGGACTGTGTTGCACTAGGGACACAGAGATTGCCAGACTAGGCAAGGTCTCTGCCCTTGTGGGGAAGCACAGCTGGCCCTCCATACCGTGGATCTGCATCTGTGGATCCAACCAACCTCAGATCAGAAATATGCAGGGGAAAAAATCATGTCTGTACTGAACATGTACAGCTATTTTCTTTCTTGTTATTATTCCCGAAACAATACAGCATAACAACTATTTAGCATTTACCTTGTCTTAGGTATTATAAGTAATCTAAAGATGATTTGAAGTACATGGGAGGCTATGTCTAGGATAAATGCAGATACGTTGCCATTTTATATCAGAGACTTGAGCATCTGTGGATTTTTGTATCCATGGGAGGTTCTGGAATCAGTTTCCCAGAGATAGGGGGGACCACTCCTGCTCAGTTCTCACCCAGACATCCCGGGACTCAGCTCAGCTCCTCCCTCCCATACATGACCTTTTGCTACCCATGGCATTAGCAGATTGATTCCTAAAGGTCTGAACAGCAGCAAGGGCCCATGCACCCCAACTATGACTTGACCAGATGGTGCACCCTACAAGTCTCTCTCTTGCCATGGATTCTAACATGACATCTGTGTCTTTGTCCATATGGCATGTCCATGGTGGAAAGAAGCAGGCAGGTCAAAATAAATCCATTGACCACTCAGGAGAGAAAGAACATTAACAAAGGTGCTGTCCACCTTCCATGTTTCAGGCAGTATTCTGGGGCTCCTTCTCGTTCATTCCATTCTCATCGTAATTCTGAGATGCTAGGGGATGATTAGAGGGCTGGGAGTGAGGGGTAAAGCTGGGGTAAGGAAGGCAGGTTGGTCTCCTCGTAAACCTGCTTACCTGGGATTATGGTGTCTTTTCTTTATTATTATTATTATTATTATTTATTTATTTATTTATTTTTTATTGTTGGGGATTCATTGAGGGTACAATAAGCCAGGTTACACTGATTGCATTTGTTAGGTTATGGTGTCTTTTCAAGGCCATGAGAAAAGACCAAGGACAGCTGGAGACTGAGCTGCCTGGTGGGGCCTATTTGTATCTACGCCCTGGAAACTGTATGTGTAACTCATTACTGTGGTTGCCTGCTTTCTGTAACCTCATGAGGGGCCAGTCTCCTGTTCCCCTGCAGATTTATAAGCTTGTATGTGGCACCTTTCTTCTATGGCTGTTTTTAGAGTTCCCTGAGGATTCTTACCGAGATCACAATTATTTAGGTTCTAAATTACCTTCGCCCAGTTTTAAGCAGATGAGCAGTATTTTCACCCCCTAAACAATGATTCCTGAAGCTATTGCTGCAATAATATCACATTTAGTTTCCAAGGAAACTGCATATCCATCCCTCTTCCCACCCCTTCCACTTTCTGAAGCCTGAGTTTTCTTTTTTAAACTCAAAACATGCCGTTTTGACCTCTTGCTATTGTTTAAATTTTAGTTCCAGCATCAGTTCCTGGGAAATTACAGATTTCCTTCTGATCTTTCTCTGAATGTTTTAGATGCTTTTCTGCAGAGTAGCTGTGCATTCTAAATGGCATTGAAATAAATTACTGCCTTCATTATGACACACAATGGCTGAATGTATTCTTCTTCAGAGTCACAGCTTCTTTAACCAAAATGCCTTGGTTGTTTTCCATCCTGTAGTTCTATAATTGCTTACTTGATATTCCATTGTGAGCCCTGGGAATAAAGTGGAAGGTAGGCTGTGATAGACACCCATATTTTACTCTGGGGATGTCTGTGCATTCCACTTAACCAGCTGGATAGATTCGACGAATTAGTGCCCTTCACACAATTTAATTACTGCATCTAAGCATCACTTTTCTATAAATTACACGACTGGTGACTAAAAAATATTCTTGGACATTGTATAAACTACTGAATTCAGACAGCTGTGTTTACTATGAATGGCAACGAAGTATTTACTTACTCAAGAGTATTCTGGAGTGCTTTGTAATTCTAAAGGAAGGCAGGGCTGAAGA
Source organism: Loris lydekkerianus (assembly GCA_963574355.1). NCBI lineage: Eukaryota > Metazoa > Chordata > Mammalia > Primates > Lorisidae > Loris > Loris lydekkerianus. The sequence goes on along the minus strand of CAUYPK010058096.1, from coordinate 50,626 downwards.
CCAGGGCAGCCACCCAGGGTCTCGGCACATCAATGTACAGACCCTACTTATGCATCTGAGCTATGTTGCTCTCCTTTCTCTTCAGTGCCTCACTCCTCACCCACCCATTCACATTGCACCACTCTTAGGAAATAGTTGCAAGCAGTCCGGTGTTTACAGAGACCCATTCCTGGCAATGCCCATCCAGCTAACCTCCGGTCACTGTGTTCATCCCACAGTTGCTAATAAGCTTCCATGCCTCCATGCAACCCCTGGGCTTCTGACGTACAGAGCTATACTTTAGAGTTTTGTTTTTGTTTCTTCCATAATATCTCCCCGAGTTTCAATGCTTAAGGAATATGGAACACAGGATCTGATTTATTTTCTTTGAAAAAAATTTTTTTTTATTTCAGATTAATGCAGTGGTAGAAACAGCAAGGTTACAATGTTTGCATTTGCTAGGTAGAGTTCCCCTTATAGTTCTGTCCCACACCCAACAGGTGTGCCCCATACCCTTACATTGTGCCCATTAAGTGGCAGCACCCAAACTCCCCCTCTTCTTCTCTCTCCCCTCCCTCATTTCCCCTCTCCCCAACTGGAATTGGATTGAGTTTCACTCCTATGTGGACATGTATTAGTTCATCTACCGGCTTCATATTGCTATTGAGTACATTGGATATTTGCTTTTCCATTCTTATGATACTTTACTAAGAAGAATGTGTTTCACCTCCATCCAGGTTAATACAAAACATGTAAAGCCTCCATCTTTTTATGGCTGAATAGTATTCCATGGTGTACATATACCAGAGGCTGTTAATCCTCTCCTGGGTTGATGAACATTTGGGTTGATTCCACGCCGTGGCAATTGTAAATTGAGCTTCAATGTACAATCTAGTACAAATGTCCTTTTGATAAAAAAGAGATCTTATTTACTTAAAAAAAAAGTAATAATTAACAGCCTATGAATAGATACAAGTACATTCAGAAGTAATTTCTATCTATTCTATAGGTGAGGGTTTAAGTGATTATTATTATTTGTTTGGGAGTAGGAGGCAGTTAGCTCATGTAGGATTAGATTTGTGAGGTCTGCTATGGGATTGCTGTGTGTGAGAAATTGACCTTCCATGTAACTAGTCTTTTAAACACTGGGGCCTGGCTAGGGCCCTTACTAGGTATAATTGACACTTGAATAATGCAGGGGTTGGAGTATGAATCCCTGCACAGTGAAAAATGTATATATAACTTTTTTTAAAATATATATTTAACTTTTGACTGTCTCAAAACTTAAGCACTAATGGACTACTGTGGACCAGAGCCTTGCCAGTAACATAAAGTCACTTAACATACATAGCAGATACTGCAGAGTGGCCCCTCCATGGCCACCAATGTAAATTGACCTAATTTTCTTAGACAGACATGCACAGCGTGTGCCTATCAGTGCAGTAGGTCCAGATCCTTGTGCTGATCAGTTTGTCATAGTCCCTTGCATGGCCAACTCATGAAAGTTCTACTGTATTTTGTATGATATATGGATTATATTCTGTATCATTAAAGTAAGCTAGAGAAAAAATGTTATTAGGAAAATCATAAGGAAATGAAGATACATTTACTCTTCACTAAGTGCAAGTGGATCATCATCAAAGTCTTCATTCTCATGCTTTTCATGTTGAGTAGACTCAGGAAGAGAGAGAGTCAAGGTTGGTCTTGCTATCTCAGGGGCGGCAGAGGCAGAAGAAAATCTGCATGTAAGTGCCTTGCACAGCTAAACCCATGTTCTTCAAGGTCAACTGCCCTAGTTTCTGGTGGGCAGCAGGCCTGGAGTCAGTCTCCCCAGTAGAAGTGGATGGAGCCAAGAGGTTACAACTCTGAGTCCTTCTTCCCACAGGATAGTGGTTAAGGGACCTTCCTTGAGGATTGCATGATTCTATAGGCAAGCTTTCCCATCATCCAGGAGAATATGCTTTTTGTGCCTCCCTTCATGCACATAGGTTCTTAAATTTTTTTCTTACAGTAAACAGACTTGTATCCTTTGCTGTGTTTATCACCACCACACCGTAGTAAGTCCACAGCTCCCAAAGCCCCGGGCATACAGCACTTTTCTGCCTCTTTTATCTCTGCCTGTAGATGCTGTCAACTCTGGGCTTTTTGGTGTCCCCATTTTGGTCTGGGCTGAAGCCAACAGGCAGTAGATGAATGAGTGAAATATGGATGAACTCATGTTCACCTAAGTCACAAGTCACTGTGCTGAGTGAATGTTGTCATCTGAGACAAATACAGACTTTCGGGGGTGAGTAGAATGATGAATAGGAGATCAGAAGCCTGCAAAGAATAAATCCAACAGCAATAACAAGAGTCTAGAGTTTGAAATTTCTTATGTTTATTTTTTTAGTTTGGTTTTGCTTTTCATTTTATTTTATTTTTTTGAGGCAGGATCATGCTGTGTGGCCCAGGCTCCTCTTGAACTACAGGACTCATGAGATCCCCTATTTAAGCCTCTTGAGTAGCTGGAACTGCAGGTGCATGCCATTATATCTAGTTTTGCATTTCTTATGTTTAAATGGGAGTGGTACCTTACACTGCACATAGGTTTTTCTCCCACTCTCTCCTGCAATGCAATGTGGAGGCAGAGAGGAGAATGGCTCCTGCAGAAAAATACAAGCAGTGGGAGTGGAGAATGTTTCTGTTGTAGAAACATGTGGCGGCCAGGTCTGCAGCTTGTGAAGGGCCTTGTAGTCCACGCTAAGGTGTGTAGCATCATTTTAGAGGCACACCAGGATGCCTAGAGGAATATGCGAACTGAGTTTGCAGGTGCCCATCCCTGAACCTGAGTGGGGCCGGGAGTTTCTAGTCATTGGATCACAGTGAACTGTGAATTCTGAGAGCTCACAGGGGCAGATGAAGAAAATTCAATGGATGAATATTTTTTCTTGTCTGAGAACCTTCTGACATTTGGGAGAGAGTTTAACAGTCTTTACTTTAAGGCAAATCATCGGTATCAACAAAAATAATGCAATGTGTGACACTCGTACATTTCACATGTAAAGTAATTTATGGTCATTCTACATCCTGGAATCTCCTGTGATAGGTTGATAGGATGTAGGCACTATATTTCCTGTTGTCTGCATCAACAGATTAAAGGGTGGAGGAGAGTAACAGGCAGGCTTAGAGATGAGAAGAAAGGATTTTGACTTTTGCACAGAAATAGACAAGTTTATGGACCCCAAGCTTTCAGACCCCAAATTCTCAGCCTACTAACTTCTTTCTGCTTTGAAATGGGTGATATTTCCTTCTTTGCAAGCTTTGGGATATAGGGCAGCTGCTGGAAGGATTTAGTTTGTATTATATTGAAAAAACAAGACAAGCAAAGCAAAATAAAACAAAATTACAAAATAAAACTCATGAACAAATACAAAATGATTTATTGAGGTAATTTTCCACAAATTTCAGAATTTCTCACAAATGTATAGAAGTGGTTCATTCTTGTGGTTTACAAGGGTTTCAGGAATTTAACCTACCCTTGTTGATCAGATTTGTAAAATAATGGTCCCATCTTTATTGAATAAACCAGTTGCTGGAATTTTGGAGGGTTTGTTTTACACAGAGGTCTCCTCATCATGAGATAAAGCTTGCTAACCATCAATCCAAAACTGGGGCCTGGGATTCTGTTTGCTATTGTTCTTAGGAACACACAAGGAGAGAGAGTGAGGGGGTGTTATATGTAATTGATATTTATACTGCCATCCTCAGAAACCTGTTTAAAAATTGATATTGGTTCTGGAAGCAAAAATAATGGGAGTGAAATTAGAGCCTAGAAACTTCCTTCTCCGAGTGTGGTCTGCAGACCAGAGGTACCCATATCACCTGAGAGATTACTAAAAATTCAGAGTCTCTGGCCCCACCCCAATCTTACAGAATCAGAGTCTGCACTTTACTCTGATTCTAGATGATCTATTTGCACGGTAATGTTTAAGAGCCACTGGTGGTTCTTCATGGACCACCCTTTCAAGAAGCTTGGCCATGGAGAAAGTGGGATGAGTGTGGAGAAAGTCATGGCTGGTGGTGTAGAACAGGATTAAGGTGTGTGTTTGTGTTTTTAAAATCTGGACAAGCCTTAAGCATGGTTATACTCGCAGAGAAGGAGGCCTTTGAAATAAGCCAGACATAGAAAACCAAATATTATAAAACCTCACCTATGTGAGGAATATGAAAATTAAAAAGGGTTGATATCACAGATGCAGATAATGGAAGAGTGGTTACCAGTGACTGGGGCTGGGGGAGTGGAGAGGAGGTTGGGGAGAGGTTGGTCAATGGTACCAAGTTGTAGTTAATAGGAGGAGTCAACTCTGGTGCTCAATCGTACAGTAGGGGCCAGTGGTTGACAGTGGGATATGGTGTACTATAAAATAACTAGAAGAGAGACTTGAATGTCCTCACAACAAGGAAATGATACATACAGAAGGTGACGGTGCTAATACCCTGATTGCTCATAATATCATCTATATATCAAACATCAGATTGTACCCCATAAATATGCACAGTTCTGGCGTGTGAATTAAAATATAAATTAAAAAAGAAATAGAAGAGAAAGGAGAGAAGAGGTGGCTGAGGCCCCTGGGAAGTTCGGAGGGCTGAGATGCAGGTGCAGGAACATGGATTGAACTGGAAGGAGGCCATTGTGTTCTTTTGGGATTGCAGAGAAGGAAGAGAGGCTGGGCTTCATGTAAACTAGCTTGCATGTTGAGAAAGTTGGAAAACTGAGAGTAGTCACAATCAGAAATGGTGGCTTATTTTTGCTGATGATGTAGGTGAGGCCATTCTCTGAGAGTAAGGAGGTGGAACTGGTCAAGGGACCTCAGGAAAGTACAGGGGACTTCGGAAGAAAACAGTGATGATGATGGGGGAAGGGTAGATGAGAGTTTGAGGTGATGAACTACAGCTGGCTTTGGTCACTCTCTTGAACAATTCAAAACGCCTTTTAGAGCTCTAGAATGGAATAGGGACCCTACCTCTACGTACCGTATATACTCGAGTATAAGCCGAGTTTTTCCGGCACAAAATTTGTGCCGAGTTCGGGTTTTTCGGCACAAATTTTGTGCCTGAAAAAACTCGGCTTATACTTGAGTATATAGGGTATATAAAATTCCAGCCTTGAAACTAAAATAACATCGGTACTCTATTGGGGCTGTTTTGATTGTATGGATACTTTCTTACTTCTAAATAGGCAGAAATTCTTTTATATTTGAACTAGTTTTCTTGAAACTTTTTCACATGACTTCACTACAGTCATGTGAGAGAGGGAGAATCTTGGGTGTAGAAACATGACAAATTTTGCCTGTGGTTGGTCATGAACCGAGATTGGCACCAGCTCTGCTGCCTCCCAGCTAGAGGTTCCTTTCACTGGGCTATTTACATTTCATGATTTATCAAGAGCCTGCACTGTGCTCAGCTTGGAAAAAGAGTTTTGAAGAGTCCTGTGGTCACAGAACATCTGTGGGAATGCCAAAGGACAAGGCAAAGAGATACACATTTTAATATTTCATCATCTCAGCACATAGCCTCAGAGGTGCCCCCATCGCCTCTGCCAGCAGCCGGCTTAGCTGCATCTCCTTTGCTGGCTGCTTGTTGCTGGAGCCTGTGTTTTGGTAAGATGTTTTGTTGCTGAGGACAGGTGTTTAATATACACTGCCTGAACTGGAATATTCACAGCTATGTACTTCTCAGCCCCGTGGATCGTTTTTCAAAGCTTTTCACTGCTTCTAACTCTTTGATCTGGATAAATCACTTAGCAGTGACACTGGAATCTACTCTCATAGATCCCCTGTGTCCTTGTTCTCACCTACTGGTCTTTACTCCTCTGAAGAGCCTGACCTTATGAATTACATTCTTTCTGATTCTAACATTAGTCAGCTGAATTGGGAAACTGGGGACTTTTGTTTATTGATCCTTTTATCTTCTGCTTTTTTGCCTGTAAAGGTGATTTTTCAGTTTTGCCAGAAGGTAATTCTACTTCTCTTAGTAATTCTTAACAAACACTAAGCTGAGGACATTCTTTCCTATAAAAGGCAGAATAAACATGAAGTTTAGAAGAGTTGTATAAAAACAAGAAGCAAGCTTTTGTGCTTCACAGTATAGCTTAAATTAGGTAGAAAAAAATATTAAATAATAAAAGGGCAAATCCTTTCACCTGTGGAGGACCCACAAAGGGAACACATGGGGTCCCTTCTCTTTAGGAGTCTAGATGTGGAAGAAGCATCCTTTGGTCGCAACATAAATGCCACTTTCTTAAAGATGTGTGCCTTAATCCGTGACCCCTCTTCCAGTGAAAAGATTGTATTTATAATTGACAAAAATGATGTATATTTATCGTGTGCCACTTTGTGGAGTGCCTAAAGGGAGCCGATTAATATAAGCAGAAATTCACATTAGGTCTCCTTTTTTAAAATAAATAAATAAATAAATCTCTTAGCATCCTGATTTCCTCTACATTTATTTTAATCCTTGATTTAAACAACCCCTCATTGCCACCACTTCTAGACTATAAACCCCAGGATAGCAGAAGCCTTGGTAACTATAATAGGTATTAAATAAACATTTGTTGAGTGAATAATAATAAGAATAGAGAATATTTATTATGTTTGCTATGTGTGAGATCACTAAATCTCTAGATAGAAGATGCACCCTACATCTGTGGATATTACATTCTAGCCCTGAACATCATGTGATTAAATAAATGAATATATTCTTGGTATAAAATATGGCCCTGCTTGGACTGTATTAATACTTTCTAATTTCTAAACAGGCAGAGCTTCTTTTACCTTTGAGCTGCATTCGTTACCTATGTTATGTTACTAATTGTCTGGTACCAAATTATCATTTGTGATATGACAGTTTCAAGGATCAAGGGTGTGGTGGTGATTTGGTTTCTAGTGAGATTCTTCTTTTTTGGTCCAGTCCCATCTGGAGTTTTGTGTTTGCTGTTTCTGCTGTTCCCTTCTTCCCACACTCTTCCCAGGCTCAGCCTCGGTTCCACCTCCTGGAGGACCCTCCCCCCCACATCTGTCATGATCACCACACCAGTTCGAAGGAAGGGCCCAGCCCTGATCTGTCTGGTTTCTCTCCATCCCCACCTTTTTTTTTTTTTTTTTTTTTTTTAATGTTGGGGATTCATTGAGGGTACAATAAGCCAGGTAACACTGATTGCAATTGTTAGGTAAAGTCCCTCTTGCAATCATGTCTTGCCCCCAGAAAGTGTTTTCCTGGGTGCTTCTTGCTGGGTGTCCTTACATGGTGGACACCTCTCTGGGGTCTCTTCTCATAGGAACATCAATCCCATTGGAACAGGGTCCCACAATTATGACAACATTTAACCTTACTTTCCTACTCCAAATACAGGCACCCTGGAGGTTAGAATTTTGGGTAGGGGTTATATGGTTCTATACATTCAGTCTGTGACATTCTACACCTGAGCACCCTCATCTCCCAAATTTATGGGTTTTTTGAGGGTACAAAATCGTTCAATCTATTTCACCAATTCCAAAAGTCTTAACTCATTACATTATCACCTCTAAAGTTCAAAGTCTCATCTAAATATTATCTAAATCACATATGGGTGAGTCTTGAGGTCCAACTCCTGCTTCTAAAATACCAAGATGAGACAGGAATTGGATAAATATTCCCATTCCAAAAGGGAGAGATAGGAAAGAAGAAAAGAGTGGTGTATCCCAAGCAAGTCCAACACCTAGTGAGGCAAGTTCCTCTAGATCAGCGGTTCTCAACCTGTGGGTCGTGACCACAGGAACTGTATTAAAGGACTGCAGCATTAGGAAGGTTGAGAACCACTGCTCTAGTTCTCAAGGCTCAACGGTAATCTTGGTTTTAAGCTGTGCCCTCCAGACCCACTGGGACAGTAGCCTGCCTTCAGGGGCCCAGGAGGTGGCACCCTGGCCTGTTGCCACCACCCCATGGAGGTGATGTGGAGAAAGTCCTAGTGGTTTGGGTCATTCCTCCCTTGGCTTGAAGAAGGGTGCACATTCACAGCTGAATAGCTCTGTGGTCCCGTCCTGCTGAATCCCACAATTCTGACAGCTCCGGTTCCATCCTCGTTCCATTCCTTTCAGTCTGAACTGGTAGTGTTGATGCTTATATAATCCCATAACCTTTTTATGAAGAAACAGTTCAGCCACACTTCCAGTGTTCTGAATAGGCTTTTTAGTTTGTTCGTTATATGAACAGGTTGAGAATTTTCCAAATGCTTTAAGTTCTGGTTCCTTTTCAATTAATAATCTCATCTTTAATCTATTTCTCTCCTGTCATATTTTACTATAAATAATTAGGAGGACCAAATTTTTTTTCGTATCTTTGCTTGGATTTCTCAGCCTGGTATCCAATTTCATCACTTAAAATTCCTACCTTCCCCCAAACACTAGAACATAGTTCAACCATGTTCTTTGTCGCATTATAAAAGGACTGTCTTTTCTCCATTTTCCCATAACATGCTCCACTTTTTTTTTTTTTTTTTTTTTTTGGCCAGGGCTGGGTTTGAACCTGCCACCTCCGGCATATGGCGCCCTATGCCTCTGAGCCACAGGCACCGCCAAACATGCTCCTCATTTTTATCTGAGACCTTACTGTAATGTCCAGGTTTCTACCAACATTCTGATCACGATCATACAGGTATTCTCCAAGGAGGCTTTCTCTCCAGCTTTCCCCTTTTCTTTTTGAACCCTCATCAGAATCACCTTCAATGTCTATATGTCAATCAACATTTCCTTCACAGCAATCTAGGCTTTGTCTAGCGTGCACCTTACAAATCTCACAGCCTCCACCCATCACCCAGTTTCAAAGCCATCTTCGCCTTTCTAGGTATTTGATGCAGCAGCACCCACATTTTTGGCACCAAAATAAGTATTAATCTGCCTAGGATGTTACAATAAAATGCTATAGATTGTGTGGCTTACCCAAGAGAAATTTATTTTTTCACAGTTCTGGAGGCTGGGAAGTCCAATGTCATGGTTTTAATGAATTTGTTTTCTGATAAGGGCTCTGCTTCTGGCTTGCAACTGGTTGTCCTCTCACTGTGTCCTTGTGTGGTGGAGAGTGAATGAGCTCTCTGGGGTCTCCGCTTATGAAGAACCCAATCCTGTCAGATCAGAGCCCTACACTTATGACTTTATTTAACCCTAATTTATTTTCACTCATAACGGAGCTACACTGGGGATTAAGACTCCAAGACATGAATTTGGGGGGGCAGGGGGGATACACAATAGTCCATAACATCTTCCCAACAGGTCTATGGCACTATGATTATATTTTGGGGTCATTCTTCCCTTGGCTTGAAGAAGAATATGGATTTTATCATAAACAGCCTGATGTTTTAGGGGTCAGAAACTTTCTCAAGGTCATACTAGTAAGGAAACAAACCAGGTCATGGTCACAGGTCTTGTTTACTTAAACCAGGGCTTATAGAGGATAAAGATCTGAACTATGGTACATGCACCATGAGGGACTGTGGAGTAAAGAAGCAATAAGAGGGGATTGAGTCTGTAAACCAAAGAAGATTGTCGGAAGAGAATTAATCTGAAATACAGAGTAGAAGAAGGAATTACATGTAAGAAAGGGTTTTTGTAGACTAGAACAGTGGTTCTCTAACCTTGTGCCTTAGGAGCCCTTTACACTCTTTTTTTTCGAGACAGAGTCTCACTCAGTCACTCTGGGTGGAGTGCGGTGGCATCAGAGCTTGTAGCAACCTCAAACTCTTGGGCTTAAGAGATCCTCTTGCCTCAGTCTCCCAAGTAGTAGGGACTATAGATGCCAGCCATGACGCCCAGCTAGTTTTTCTATTTTTAGTAGAGATGGGGTATTGCTCTTGCTCAGGCTGCTGGACTTGAGCTCCTGAGCTCAAGCAATCCACCTACCTGGGCCTCCAAGAGTGCTAGGATTAACAGTGTGAACCACCATTCTTCCCAGCCCCACTTTGCACTCTTTAAAAAAAATTTTCCCCCACTTTACACTGTTAAAAAAGAGTATTGAGGAGCGCCCCAAATTTTTGATTATGTAAGTTATATCTATTGATAATTATTGTATTAGAAATTAAAATGGGAATATTTTAACATATTTATTAATTTATTTATAGTAAGTCCTTATGTGTTATCACAAATAATATCTATTTATGATAAATAGTCACATTTTCCAAAATAAAAAATTAGGATGAATTTTTGAAATTCTTAGCATTTGAAACATTTTACACCTTTTTCTACTAGATACAGATCATCATATCTGCTTCTATGTTCATTCTGTTGCAATATGTTGTATTGGTTGAAGAAGATGAAGAAAATTCAGCCTCACACAGATACATGATTGGGAAAGGGAGGAGTATTTCAATAGCCTTTTTTGATAATTGTGGACATTTTGCTTTGTTACCACAGAGGAACTCCAACTGGCAATTTTTTAAAGGTTAGTTACAATGTGAAATCTGAAACCAAATCAATGAACTTTTCATATTCTATTACTTTAAAATCATTGGTTTAGCCTGCCCTCCTAATGGATTTTTCATGCATGCATGATTTTGTTAACATCTTGCATTGGTCATTTGAAAATATTGGTTTACTGAGTTAATACAGATCTTTCAAACATTGACCCATTTCATTATACAATATCCAAAAATCACATTCCTTAATATCACCACTCAAGTATCTCAAAGGAAAAGTCTTTAAGTACTGGGAAGCTGTCAAGCTCCTGGTGGCAGATACAAGTTTTATAAACTCCTAATTTTCACTTGAAAACCAGACTTTTATCCTCAACATCAATTACCGTTGGCTGTTTTTCTTCAAAAGCAATAGGATCACTTCACATTCATTTTCAACAAAACATTTGCTGACTGCCCAAGTCTAAATAACTTTGTGAGTTTTGCTTTCAAGTAAAAATTGTATTCAATGGAAAAAGCAATTAGTTGAGCTTGCAACTCAAACAATTGCTCAAGTACTTTTCTTTGTGGCAACCATTGTATTTAAATATGTAAAAGACGTGCTTTATGCATTTTCCCCATCTCATCCCACAGAATATTAGAAAGGATGTGTACTCAGGTTTAATAGAATTAATAATTCTTATTCCTCTATCAGGAACATTCTTAATTGAAATTGGAATTTATTTTATTGAGGGAATGTGGTGGTGAGGGGCACAGTGGCTACTGGTACCTTTTGGAGCCACTGTCTTGAGATTCCTGCTAGGGCAGTGCTTAGCACTGCTACCTATCCCTGCCTCTGTATATTTGGTACAAATGACAACGTAGTAAAAACAAAAGGCAAATATGTTGGAGGTCGGAGGTCCCAGTTCCCTGAACCCAATTGACCTGGTTTGTTTACTTGCCTGAGCTAGAAAGTTCAACCGAGGCATGGTAGTAATCGAAAGTAAAAATGCATGGACACTGGAAATAAAACTGGAGTGGCACAGATGGTAGATAGAAGGTAAAAGTAATTTACAAAAGTTTCAGGGTAACAGATTTCATTTAGGAAGAACAAAGAGAAAATTTAGAGCAAGGAGAGTTGGACGTGGGTCTTTCTTGTAAAGGAGAAAAGGTGAAAGAGAGATGAGTCCCAAAGGCCTGCAGGGATATTAAATGTTCTTTGTATTTGAAATTAGCTGCAAGTCTTTCATTGGCGTCTCTGTGCCCCAGGCAGTATTGTCCTTTTTTATTGGATGTTGATTATCTTTTTCTATTGGGCATTGGTTCCCTAGGTTACTTCATACCCACATTCTTATGGGTTCTCTAGACTTCCTGGTTCAGCAGGCCAGGTTTCCTTGCACCCACCTTGAAGCCCCTTTCTTAGTGTCCCTTCTCAAAATATACCTTAGTATTATTACAAATCAATTTTGATTTTATAGTTCCCTAGCAGGGTTGTAAGGGGACCTCTCCCTAAATCCCTATTCCTCGGAATCTGCAGACTACCCTTTGAGAACTGCTGGACTCAAGGAATTATGCTGTGAGGGTGAGTTCTGTAAGAGTTCCAGAAGTCAGAAACAAGCATGTGCTTGGTTTGGCTATAAAGTTTGAGACTGATGGAATCTGAAATTAATATGGGGTGGGGAACAGGGAAGGTATTCACTCAGGTTAGTGAGAAGGAGAAAGTTTTTTACAAGGAGTCCTAATGCTCAGAAGCTCAGATTCTAGGATAATTTCTCTTTTAGGAAAACCAGGAGTTTCTGTAATTTGTTGAGACAAAAAATGATATTGTCTGTAAAGTAGGAACGTAGAAGTGGCATTATTAGGTGAATGTATGTATAAACAGATTACAACAGGGTTTTACTCATACTGAGTGTAATTGTTTCGGAAATGGATTTTTGCTCGTTACATGATGGAGTAGGGCAGCTGTTCTCACAGCCAGCCCCAAACCATCTCGGTAGCCTCGTTAAAACACAGATTGCTGCACCCTGCTCTGGAGTTTCTTATTAAGGAGGTCTAAGCTGGGGGCGTGAGTTTACATTGTTTGTATCAAGTTCCTGAATATACTGATGCTATTTTTCGGGGTAGAACACTACAAGAAACTAAATTATAGAAATTCACACAATGTCCTTTTCTTTCCTAGTTATTAAAAAAAAATGCCAGTTATTCATATTCAGAGGTGAATGTTTACTTATTCCCCCTGTTTCGTTTAACTTTGCCTAAGAACCGAAATTTTCCCTGTGCTTTATTTTTGCCTGAGCAGTAGGACAGTATTTACATTTTTTTCTAACATGCTCTATTTTGCTGTACCTAATTGCTATTAAAGCTAGATGGCTGGGTTCCAAAGACTGGCCTGATTTGCTAGTAGTTTTATTCACAGGCATAATTTTTCACTGGTTCTAAGCTCCCTGACATATGTCACAGGGCATCATTGTTACTTTTCTGAGCTTGTCCAAACTTACTTTTTATCAGATTAGTTTTCAAGATTGTTGATGAAGGGATGCCGAATGAATAGTGTAGGTAGTTTGAAGATTACCGGTGATATTGCTTGTAAATCATCCATTCATTTAACAAATATGCACATACTCAAGGCTTTGTGGTGGATGCTGGGAACCAAACAGGGGACAAGACAGGCATGGACTCCTATTTTCAGTCTGGGGACTCACCAGTAAGTCAACAGGCAATTGTAAAACAAGACAGTGGCAAGAGAAAGGCGGGAGGTAACTGGGCAGAGGGGGGGCATCTACTCCATGGGGGGTATGGAAGGTTTCCCTGGGTAGCTGATGTTTGAGCTGACATCTTAGGTGAGATGTTGAATTAGTTAGGCAAGGAAAGCAGCCAAATGGTATGGAGAGCATGCCAGGCAGAATGACCCTGGAAGTTTAATTTGGCTGCTTCACTGAGTTTGGTTAAGGCAGCGGTTCTCAACCTGTGGATGGTGACCCACAGGAACTGTATTAAAGGGCCGTGGCATTAAGAAGGTTGAGAACCACTGGGTTAAGGTGAGGAAGTAGAAGACAGGAAATGACAAAAAGGTAGAAAGATTAGTTGGGGCTTTCTACATCTTCTGGGTTCCTCAGACTCAGGACTACTGGCACTTTGGGCTGGATAATTCTTTGCTGAGTTGGGGGCTGGGATTGTCCTGTCCATTATGGGATATTTAGCGACATCCCCAACCACTGTCCTAAATACCAGCAGCAACTCCTGCTCCTCCAGGTTTGACAATTAAAAATGTCTCCAGACATTGCCATTAAATGGCCCTTGCCGGAGTGAAGTTGCCCCTATTGAGAACCACTGCCCCAGAGGTTTGTGTTTCTGGTGGGAGCAGTCGAGGGTGATTGAAGGTTCATCTGGGTGAGTGACATGACCAGATTTCCACCTTTGGACATTTACTGTAGTAGCAGTGTGGAAAAGGAGCTGTGGGTTAGCAGGAGTTGAGGCAGGAAACGTGGTAGGAAGTTGCTATGCAGCTTGGTTGGATCTGAGGAAGTGGCGACAGGAATGGAGAGAATGATACGGACTTGAGGGATAATTCAGAGATAGACTCAGCAGGGCTTGGTGACTAACTAGAAATGAAATAGTGAAGGAGAGAGAGGATCAAGGCCAACCCTTCAACCCTGAAGAATACCATGAGACTATTCACCAATGAAGGGGGCACAGGAGGAGAAACAGACTTATTTGGGGGATTAGGAGAGGATCGCTTGGATTTTATATATGTTGAATTTGAGGTGTGTTGTGAGAGTCAAGAGGAGATTTTCATCTATAGGTAGAGTTCTGGAACTTAGGTGACAGATCAGCATCTAGACGGGCGAGGCTAAGAGAGAATGCCTTGAATGGAAGAGCTGGGAACTAAGGGCAGGTCTGCCTGGCACTCGGGAGAGCAGGGCAAGAGGGGGAGGAGGAGGGTATTCTCTCTGCGAAGGGGAGATTTCAGGGGAAGGAAGCTAGTGTGGGCAGTGCCACGAAGTTTGGAAGGGCTGACTCTGTGAAGAGAAGCAACTGTTCTTTCCACGGTTCAGAGCCCTTTCATTCCTTCAATGGCTCTAAGTTTCAAGCGCTCCCAGATTAGGGTCATTCTGAAGTGATTGAGTCTCCAAGACACAGAAGGATGGGACTAGTTATAAGGATTGCTGCATTTACCCCGGCCTACCCCAAGGCTAATCTCTGAATCATAAGATCTAGAGTGAAGACATATGCTGTACCTCCAGGATTGATGGAGGGTGCGGGGAAGACTGCTGAGTTAGGTAAGGGCTTTACCATGGACACATATCTTCCCAGCAAAGACAACTTGCCACTTCCTTAAGGAAAATTCTTTTTGAGCTGATGGATAAAACTGTGTTTATGTGTTATAGCCATTATATGAAAAAGTAAAACTTGAATTAAGAGATTTTATAGTTGTCACTAAAGGGTTATGATATCATATAAATGAGTCTCCAATATCAGCATTGTGTAATATTGTATATTTTTTTCCTGAATGATATGTGCTCCAGATCCTTTTAAGGTACTAATGTATTTACATGAAACTATATAAAATCCACTACATTCCAAATGGCTGTGATTTATCATGACCATTTTGGAATTGGGTCCTGTGGCCATATGCTAATTTGACTTGAAGAAAATTCTGTGCTGTGTGCTTGGATTTCATGCTCTTAAATTTCTGCAATAGTTTCAATGCTCTATTAATTAAAATAAGATGCTTCATAACTTTTCTCACATAATATGGATGCACTCCATGGCTCATACTTGAATTAAAACCCTTGAAAGATTTACATTTTCTGGTCTGGCGGTCTCGTTTTCTAATTTATGTGTCCCATTTGTCCTGAAGGAGTTAGGAAGTCGAGATTTACAGCCATCCCAACTGGGAGAGTTAAATGAGAGCTTGTTTGTGTATTCAAATGGAAAAATGTAGTTGGACAAAATTAAATTTGCATTAAATTTGTAGTGAGTTGTCTCCCAAACTGAGTAAATTTTCCCCTTTCCTGATAGTTTCATCCTATCCAACTATCCACATGGCATGAATGGGAAAACTATTTGTATAATATGGCTTTTTAGCAGTGACTCAGTGGACCAGGATTGGGACTCTATACCAAGTTATTCTAATGAGCCCTGCTTCTGGGACTTAGTAATTGGTTCCATCAATTCCAAGTATGCCTTTCAAATGTGGCCATTTTCTGCTGTGTAAATAGGAAAACTAAAAAATCAGGTCTGCAGAAATAGAAGAACGGATGGCAGAAGCAGAGACAAGCAGCATAGAGAGAACCTCCAGCTGCTCCTGGTGCATGGCTGTCCAGAGCTCCAAGGAGGTCCAAGACCCAGCTCATCCAGGCCTTGGCAGTCTGTCCTGCCTCCTAATAGATTTCCGGGACAGATGGACAATTCTAATAAATCACAGGACAGGAAATGAGCTACAATGCCTTGGTTTCTGTTTTCCCATTAGATGTTGTTTCCACGCTTTGTGTATACCCTTAAGGCAAACTCTCACATGTATTGAATAATATTTGGTAGCTTTTGTTGAGCTAATTTTTGGCTTAAATGTTATTGGTATTTTCTAAAAAAATACAATAAGTGTAGGGAATGTAAAAACTCACACAAATTGGAAAGTAGATTCTTAAAAGAAGGGTGTGTGTGTATGTAGAACATGATGGTTGGTTCTAGGTCTAGGAATTCAGGCTGTTTAAATTTTGATATGTGGACAAGGAAAATGGATTATAGTCTCTCTGTGAGGAGATGGTGTGGTGTGAGGACCAGAGTGCTCTGGAGGTAAACTGCCCCTGCCAAGCCTTGTCCCCAAACACTTTGTTTCTCATTTTCTTAATTTTCCCTTGTCCCTTGAAATAAGTGCTTTCCTTATCCTAACAGTAGAGGGGCCTTCTAATGATCAATGTTTTTGTGACTAGGAAGAAGATCACTCTTAAATTTTTGACAGTTGAAGACTATTAACTGTCAATGTCTTCACAAAGTTCCTCTATCCATGGGATAGTAATTAATACAAAACCAAATCCCACCCCAGTGTGCCAATGTGGGAAATAAAAAGAAGGAAAAACGCCAAGACTATCAATTCTTATCTGGAAGATGAGACCCTGAAAAAGAGAATCCATCATTACATTGGAAACTGAATTTATAGGAGGTCAAAGGCTAGTTGGCACTGATGACAACCATTTGCAGTTCTCATGTCCAGCAAAAGTAATGGTTTCTGGCCAGGCTTGGTGGCTCATGCCTGTAATCCTAGCACTCTGGGAGGCCAAGAAGGGTGGATCTCCTGAGCTCAGGAGTTTGAGACCAACCTGAGCAAGAGTGAGACCCTGTCTCTAAAAAATAGCCAGGCATTATGGTGTGTGCTTGGAAGGGTGAGGCAAGAGAATCACTTGAGCCCAAGAGTTTGAGGCTGCTGTGAGCAATAATGATGCCATGGCACTCTACCCAGGGCAACTGAGTGAGACTTTGTTTCAAATAATAATAATAATGATGATGATGAAAAGAAAAGACTAAATAATGGTTTCTCTGCTTAGGAAACCAGAATGTAATAGGGTAGTAGGCAGGAAAAAAAAAATGTTTACAAAAGGACAAAAAGAGCAGAATAAGCTATAATTCTATAGCTATATTTCTATTTCTTTACTAGCTCTACAAGCTACTAAATTAAAGGGGAAAAGAAGGGTAAAAAAAGGAGAAACAAATCAGAGGCTTCTGTAGGAAGGAGGTTAAGAAGTTTGTCTCTAAGGTGGCATGTGGAATACCAACAGAAAGATGTACACAATGGCACGAGTCTATCGGAAGCAGAGTGGCAACATCAAGTTTATCATTACAAATATCCCTCATGTACACAGCATTCAGCATGTGAGAAATATATTGGCAGATGCATTAGTAAAATTTAACTATCCAAAAGCCTGTGGAAGCACTGACTTGGTAAAACAACGGAATCTGCATTAAAGCAAAAGTAATTAACTGACTCAGCACTCCTTCCCAGTGGAGGGACCAGATGTCAGAAGGGCAAAGGGGGTGAATCAGGTGAGTTTTCTGGCCTCAGTGGGAAGGATGACCCAGAGAGAAACAAAACCAGGAGGACACCTTTGATTCAAGTTCAACTCAGAAGCAATGTCCTTTAACCAAAAAGCAGGGACACCATTGATGTTTCCATGGGGATACTTTAAAGAGCTGTGGGTGAAATGTGTGTACATACATACACATGTATCTAACTAACACATTACAGGGTGCCCCAAAGTCGCCATACTAGGGAAAATAGGAAGTTGTAGCTAAATGTACTTTTATTTATAAAATGTTCATTATAAAGTTTTACAAAATATTTGTAAAATAACCTGTGTTGGCCACCGTTTTATAAAATTATGCAATAAATATTTTGTAAAGAAAGGTATATTTAGCTACAATTTCCATTTTCCCTGGGTATTGTGACTTTGGGGCACCCTGTATTATTGCCAACTTTTACTGTGTTGACCTCTGCAGGGTCCTGAAGGAGACACATTTGTTGGTGAAGCCCTGAGACTTGCTTTAATAAAGCTGAAGGCCCATAAGAGTTAAGAGCACCCCCAACTCCGCCCAGGTCCTCTCCCCCAGCCTCTGTCAGTCCTGGGTCTCAGGACAGCCTGTAGCAGGAACTGAAGAATGTGCACGGCAAGTTGTTGGAGAGGGAAGTAGAGATGACACTTCGGTGACACAGAGGACAGGAGTAAAGTGCAGTGTCTGCAACCGGAGCCTGCCTGTTCCCGGTGAGTGTGCTATTCTGGCTGAGAAACCTTTTGGTTTTAGATATTTTATAAATCATTATACAATTTTTACAATAAAAATATCTACCTAGAGTCTTAAAAAATTCAGCCAAGTTGTCTATATGAAGGTCGCTATGAAAGTTTTGAGGCAGACGGTGCTGTGGTCCGTTATTTTACTTGCAAGAAATACAGTCCACAGTGGGGTCATTTCTGATTCACCTGCACAAAAACAGAGGCTTGTTGGGCTTGTCAGTGTCACTGGGAGGCTTCATTGGTTTCCGTCCCCGTGAGACTCAATCTGTGTCAGCTATGGAGCTGGGAAGAGAACCCTTTCCACATGATTTTCTATGATTTCAAAAGTGGGTTAAAGGAGTCTCAGAGCCTTGAGGATTTGCAGTAGGGTTTTGGAGACTGTATTTCTTCGTGAGCAACAATTTTTCAATGGTTTCAAGAACTTACAAGAGGCCAAACTTCACTGAAAGACAAGGAGGGCAGTGAGCATCCGGGAACCGCAGTGACTGAGGAAACATCACCATTGTGGGAAAAATGGTTGACAAAAGCAGTGAAGTGACACATTGAAGGACATCGCAGCAGCATTCCCCACTGGATCACCAGCAGTGTCCAAAATCTTGCATAATTACCTTCCAGTTAGGAAAGTTTCACCCGATGGTGCTGCACATTTCAACAGATGAGCAAAAGTACTTCTGTGTCGAATGGTGTAAGAAGTGCTGGTCAGATCCCACAGAGGAGAGTCCAGACGCATTTCTGAAATCTTTGCTGGGGATGACACTTGGGTTTTCCTTTTGATCCAGAGAATAGCGTCAGTCAACAGTGTGAGTTTTCCCCACTGAAAATCCACCAATGGAAGTGAAGCAGCCCCAACAGGTTGGAAAGACAATGGTAGCAACTTTCTTCTCTAAAAACTCATGTTGCTACTGCTCCTCTGGAGGAACAAAGCACTGTTGCTGCTCAGTGGTACACGGCAGGGTGTCTGCCAAGAGTTTTCAGGAAGCTTCAAGATCCACGGCCAAGGAGAGGACTGTGGGGCTCCATCTTCCTCCATGATAATGTGTCCACCCACACAGCCAATGGAAGAGGCATTCATATCAATTAAATCAGAATCTCTGGGGTCCACAGAGGTTACACTCATGGTTTATCTACCCTCTCATCCTGACCTGGCCCCATCTCGTTATTTCCTGTGCCCTACAGTAAAAGTCACATGTGTGGAAGAAGCTTCTCCAGCCCCGAAGAAGCTGTTCAAGTCAATGAAATTGCATTTACAGCTTGTGAGGAAAATGAGTGGAAAATGGTTCACAAAAATGCAAAAGTGCATAGAATGTCATGGTGATTATTTTAAGAAACTATAGTAATCAAAATGATTTTATGTTTCTTAAATTTTGTGTATCTCAAAATTTTCGTAGTGTCCTATCCATACATGATCTCAGAGCATTGCAGTTTCAATGTACTGATTTGTTGAATGTATATTGATGTGATCTTTGGACTCTTGGTGTTAAATATGAAGATCTGAATGCCCTTCAGGTTGCCTTAAGTATGAAGAAATTGGCTGCCAAGGAAGGAAATACTTCCTGAAATAATCAGTCTGCAGCTCTTGGGGGAAAGGGGACAAGTATGGTGACGTTTTAGTATACAATTAAACTTTATTAGTTCTGATTCAGGGAGTTCTAGAATTGGATACTACAATATTTTAAATGAAAAACAATTTTTTTTTTTAAGGCAGGGTTTCACCATGTAACCCTTGATAGAGTGCTGTGGCATCACAGCTCAAACTCTTGGGCTTAAGCAATTCTCTTGCCTCAGCCTCCCAAGTAGCTGGGACTACAGGTGCCCACCACAATGCCCAACTATTTTTTAGTTGTAATTGGCCTGGGCTGGATTTGAGCTGGCCAGCTCCAGGGTATGTGGCTGGTGCCCTAGCCGCTGAGCTAAAGGTGCCAAGCATTAAATGAAATTGTTTTATTATATATTAAAGAAAACACATTAAAGCCAATTCTGTGCAAATGCTGGGCTAAGTCCTAAGGTGGATTGTGCCAAAGGAGTGTGAGGACATTGTCAGGCTAGGTTTCACATTCCAGTCACCTGGAGCACTTCAGAGAAATCTTGAGATTCAGGCCACACTCAGGTATATGGAGGTGCCACTCCGATCAATAATGCAATATGCACATCAATGATGGCCATGCTCTAATCGATGGGGGTGTCACTTAGATCAATAAAGGCAGCACTTAGATCAATGGTGGCCACACTCAGATCAATGGAGGAGGCATTCGTTTCAATTAAATCAGAATCTCATGTATCATTACTCTATCATAAAGCCCACCAGGTAATTCCCACATGCAATCTTGAGTGAGGAGTCGATCAAAGGTCTGGGAAGCCTTTAAAACTATTAAACATTGATTTAAATAAGTCCTCTCTGGGGTATGGGCTGGGCCTGGTAGATTTTACAGCTCTCCAAGTGATTCTGATGGGATTACACTCAGTTTTCTTATGAGATTGCCCATAACTGTTACAAAAGGGCTAAGAGAAGATTAAAGAAAGTTCTGCTAAGACTTCCATCAAGTTTTCCCCACACCATCTAGAAAAAGACTGTACTGCCTGATTTTAGCATTTAGATACACATCCTGCAATAGGGAACATTCAGAACAGAGCATGTCTGAGAAATATCCAGGCCAACAGTTCCCCCCAAGCCCACCAGCCCCTCAGTGGGATGGGAAGAACGTCCTCCACCATCAGAGCCCTCCCAGCTCCCCCGACTCCCTCCGCAGATAGCAGGCCTGCTTAGGTACATGACCGCACAACCAGTTCTCAATTCCACTTCTTTGGCTTTGGAATTTTGAGTAACTCTGGCAAGTGTATCTTACAAGGGTACATATGAAACTTAGTGAAAGCAGAATATGATTGTCTTAACACAATAACTAAGAAAATGCCAGGAATGCTGTGTTAACCAGGGTGATGAAAATGTGTCGAACTGTTTATAAAACCAGTGTATGGTGTCCCATGATCGCATTAATGTGCACAGCTATGATCTAATACTAATAAAAAAAAAAAAAAAAGAAAACTGAGTGAGAGATAATATGGGATTATAAATAAATACAGCTTTTGGGGGAAAGAAATATGGAGAATACTCAAAGAGCTAAAAATAGACCTTCCATTTGATCCCCAAATCCGTTACTAGGTCTCTACACAGAAAAAAGGTCATTTTACCACAAGGACATTTGTCCTCGAATGTTTACAGCAGCTCAATTCACAATTGCAAAGATGTGGAAACAACCTAAGTGCCCGTCAACCTATGAATAGATTAATAAACTGGTTTATGTGTATCACGAATACTATTCAGCCATAAGGAAAGAGGGAGATGTCACGTATTTTGCATTTACCTGGAAGGATTTGGAGAACATCCCCCTAAGTAAAGTATCATAAGACTGTAAAATCAAGTATCCAGTGTACTCAATGTTAATATGAAACTGATAGATGAATAATTACACTCCCGCAAGAGAGGAAAACACATTTAAATTCAAGAAGGTGGGAAGGATAGAGTGTGGGTACAATGTGGGGTATACGGCACACCTCCTGGGAGAGGGGCTCTGCTGCAACTTGAACTTTACCCAACAAAAGCGAACCATGTAACCTAATTGTCTGGGCCCTCATATAAATCTGAAAAATTAGAAAAAAGGAATTTGGGGTGGCGCCTGTGGCTCAAAGGAGTAGGGTGCTGGCCCCATATACCAGGGGTGGTGGGTTCAAACCCAGCCCCGGCCAAAAACTAAAAAAAGAAAAGGAATTTGGGTGAGAGATAATACGGGAGATTTCTTTGGATTAACAAAGCACTTCATCTGATCATCAATCGCCTTGGACTCTTCTGTAACAATAGTACCCTCCCTCGTAGGGTTCTGCAGACGCAGAGGAGTTGGTACATGTGAATGCACTTAGTATAATCCCAGGCATGTAGTGAGCACTCGGTCAATGTGAGAGACTCTGTAACTGCCCCACCGCTGCTGTTCTTCCCATTGTCTTTTGTTTCCTGGGCAGGCCAGATCTCATCCTTGCCTTCTATTCCCCATCATGGAGCACGATGCTTGGCAGTGTTAGCACTCGGTGGTCAACACGTTCTGAGTTCAGGATTTGCCAGCTTAGACCTGATTCAGCCCCAAAGCACATATGTGATTATTTTACATGTGTTATATCAGCGTGTCCCTGTTTCTCTGACTGAGTGAAGAGCTCCCTGCCTTCTGCACACTCTGCCCTGTGAATGCTGCAGAGTCTGGCTGTGTAGAAGAAAGGGCCATGTGTGTCAGTGGCCCACAGCCGCCCCCTCCTGACCTGAGGGCGGGCAGGCCAGCACCCCTCTCCACCCACCTCCCTCCTGGTTAGGGCTCCCTCACAGGTAAGCCCTGATTCACCTTCCCTACAGAGGACTGACCGTGGGGCCCAAATACTGGTGGATGTGACGGAGGGGGTGAGGAGAAGGAGCAGGCATGGTGATGTGCCAACCAAAGAGCACCTTGTCTGGTCCCATCAGGCGTCCTCTGAGGGAAGGTTAGTGGCCTTTGTGAATGGGACCCTTGCTGCTTCCATGTGGGGAAGGAGGAGGGAACTTGACAATGACCGTGAGAAATAATAAAAGTGCATTTATTCTTTTTTTCTCCCAAAGAAACCAAAAGCATTTCTACTGCTGTATTATCCAATGCTGCTGATTTTATGCTTCAAAGACTTGACAATGAATCCCTGGCAGGAAGTCCTAAGTCAGTGTATGGTGACTGACAGATTAGCACGAAGGACGTTAAAGGAGATTAGACCATGGACCCCCCCTCCCCCCAACAGCGAGTGCCAGTGTTATTTTCCATCTTGGAATTGAATGAAGTTGCCTATGTGTGTGTCACGACAGCCAGGGCCATTGTAGCCCCCAGTTTGATTCTGGCACTACCTCTCTTTAGAACATCTTTCACTTCTCAAACAGCATTTCCTGAGATCCTTTCATGGTGCAGTTTGTTACAAGCTACTGAGAAGAATGTAAGAAAGTAGGAGATGTGGTATTTGGACCCAGGAAACTCCTATTTCAAGAAATAGAAAATTGAGACCGCGAAATAATCCTTATGGGATGAAGTTCCATGATGACATGATGAAAGAGGCTTTGAAGTGAGGGGAGGGACTCAGAACCTAATGCTCCTTCCAGGATCAAGGTCTCTTCTGTTGTCAGTCTGGGGCAGCTGAGGGCTCCTGGTCCTTAATTCTCCTTCAGGCTGTGGCAGGTGTGGGGCTGAGGGAACGAGTGTGGTGGTTAGAGTTAGTCCTGGATTTGAATTCTGTCTCTGCCACTTTCCAGCTGTAGGGGTCTAGGCAGGTGGCACCGTTTCTGGGCAAAGCTAAATACATCCACACCTTTCGGAAGGTGATGTGAAGAATTGCAGGATGCTCACAGCTAGCAAAGTGCCATCATTGCAAAGACCCCATAGAAGGTGACTGTTACTAACAATAATCATTAACAGTAACGATACTGCTTTTAGGCTGCTAAGCTCATAATTAAAAGGTAACGTCCAGCAAAACAATTCCACTCCCCTTACTCAGATTAAACTGTATTATAGAATATTTCTCATTACCCTAAATAGGCAGTATTAGACAATGTATCGTGGAGAAGTGTTTGGTTCCCTGGAGGAAGAAATATGCTGTTTTATTTTCCTTTGCATTGACATTTCTTAACAATTTCCCAGAAAGGAGGTCTCAGGAGGCTTCAGTCTACCTGAGGGAATTGTCAATCCGACAGGCTGAAATTCTGGGTCTGCCATCTTTCTGTGACTTTAGTGGTCCCCATGCTGAATGTTTTACATGATTTATCTCATTTAACAACTCCCAAAGTTCTCGGAGCTATGTGTTAACCCCATCATATAATTTGGAACCCAGATTGCCCAGCTGGCTAGCTTGTGATAAGGGGGAGCTGGGCTCTGGCAATCTGGCTCCAGAGCCTGTTCTCTGCCCACCCCATGCCAGGGGCTATACTTCCTGCCCCCTGCTCTTGCCTGGGTGGGGTTTAGCACACCTGGGAGAATGCTCAGTCAAGGTGATGTCTCAGGTTGCTTTCTGCTGCTATAACAGAATACCACAGACTGAATAATTCATAAAGAAAAGAAGTTTCTTTGGCTCATGGTCCTGGACACTGGGAATTCCAAGAGCATAGAGACTGGGAATTCCAAGGGCATCTGCTGAGGGTCACCCCATGGCAGAGGACATCACATTTTGAGTGGCCATGCAAGACAGAGAAATTAGACTGGACTTACCCTTTATCAGGAGTCTGCTCCGATGTAAACCAACCCATTCCTTCAGTAACCTTGTTAATGTGTTCAGGAGGGCTCTGCTTCATCATCTAGCCTAGTGATTTTCTACTGGGGTGCTATGCTGTGAAAGTTTTTAAAGATCATTAATTATATTATTTTCAAAAGAAGTTCAAAGCTATTCTTTTTTTTTTTTCCACTCTTGTTTTTGATCAACATAATTTAAGTTTAACCCTACAGGTTCAAGTGTACCGTGAGATAAAAAAGGTTGAACAACGCTGATCTAGTCACTTCTTAAAGGCCTTCTTGCTTAATACTGTTACAAAGGTAATTTTAACACGAGTTTTGGGGAGGCCATTCAAACCATAGCAGGTGGTGACTTCTCCCTTTCTCCCCATTCAAACTGATGCTGAAGAATCACTGTCGTGTTTGTCTTCTGTCCAGTGTAGGCTCCCACACACCTTATACATGCTCCTTTGTGCCTAAGGTATGAAATGGCCATGAAACCTGCTTTGTGAAGATGTTGCAGCATCCCTAGACTGGCCCATGAGAAGCTGGCCCCTGAGCCCCACCTCTGTGGGCCTTCTGAGAGGCCTTCTCTCCAAGGCCAAGGAAATCGCTCAACCAGAACCATGCCACTCCTTCTACACCACAGGGACCCAAGACCTTGGAACTCCCCACTTACTCTCATGCCATCTCAGGGCCAGCTAAGACGTTTTGCCTGGGCCCACCCCAGGTTTTGCCTCGGAAGGGCTGCCTGGGCACTGGCATGGGGAACTGAGCAACATGGGCAGCTCTTGGGAGGCAGCTGCAACCTGCAGGCTGTTCTGATGATCATTAAGACAGTGACCGTACAAAAGTGCTTTGCATATAGGTGTCATATGGATTTAGCTGCTATTTGTCCATTTTCATTGTATCTACAAAAGCTTGTGTTTGCAATCAAACATTTGGTTAGAAGATTAGACTTCATGAAATGATTGGGAATGAGTAGGTCATGACCTACTAGAAACAGAACAGTGACTCAAACCACGTGCCTGTCTTCCAGAATCTGGAATTTACTATAGAATTGCTTCACTGAATGAAACTGAGGGCTTGAGTCTAACTTCTGAGTAAGGTATTCCAGGGACTTTTACTGTCAAGCCATTGAATCACACCCCAAACGGCTGAGAGTGGCCCGAGTCCACTTAGGAGTCTGGAAAGGTAGGGTGGGTGCTGCATCTGTCTCTGGACTTGAACTCAGTGGCAACTGGAGTGCTCATTGTACAGAGCAGGACTCTTTTTCCATACTGTTGGGGTTTCTACAGTAGTTGCTGGTTTATTTTATTTATTTATTTATTTATTTATTTTTATGGCCAGTGTATGGCCAGGACTGGGTTTGAACCCACCACCTCCAGCATATGGGGCCAGCGCCCTACTCCTTTGAGCCACAGGCACCACCCAGCTTATTTTTTTAAACATCTATTTCAGCCATTCTCTTCCCACTGTACTTGAATCAATATATGTCATAAGTGTTTTTCACATTAAACAGTCTCTTCTCTTGACTTCACTTGGATTTTATATATTTTTTTCCGCATTTCTCTGGAGACATTCAGTACTGATAAGGATTTTATGAGCTTTCTCTTTCTCTCTCTGCATTTTCCTTAACTCTTATTCCAGTTTCCAGTTTCTTTGATCCCTAGAACCTTCTATACTTCATCTTTAAAGATGAATTTTTCTTTTATAGTTCACATCACAAAGCTTTTTGTGTTTAGCAGCTCATTTTGCTTAATTGCTGGAGCTTTCTTTGACCTTTTATTCTTTGGCCCTGCTATTTTTCAAAGATTTCTTAAAGTTTGCAGGCTGTTACTGTAATGTTTACTTGGTAAATTGCTAAATTGCATTATCTCAAGAGTAGGCTTTGGAGGTTGTGCCCACTATAATGGCTGCTTCTACTTTGAGTCCATGCACTTTGAACACTTCTTGAAGCCACTGAGCTTGTGCTGTAATAAGAGCATGGCCTTTTTACTGTCTCCTGGCACAGTGGCTCAGAAGGCTTTATCAGTTCTGGATTTTTCATCAGAGCATCTCAGATGGTTGTGCAGATTGCATCTTGGTCAATTGAGCCGGGCCATGGGGCCAAGGGCTTGCCAAATGCCAGCCCGTGCTTCCCCTGCCAAGCCTTGCACCTGGTGCGAGACCATGTCCTCACAGGACAAACCTCTTCCTAAGACATGCAGAGGCGTCCTGCGGGCTGGCATGACTCTGCTCTAATTGAAATAGGTATCTTTAGGGGAGCAGGGAAAGGAACAGGTGATGGCGCTTCTCCTGGGAAACTAAGGTCAGCTTACCCACCTGGAACCTTGATGTTTCCCAAGATGAAGTCATTAGAGGCCAAGTAATTTTGTTTTATTAAATTATTTTTGTTTCTTTCTTTTTTTTTTTATTAAGTCATTTGTACATAGATCATAAATTTTGTTTAAAAGTTGTTAAAGAACCACTTGCCATTTGCTGGCATTTTATACTCTTAGGATGATTTACGATGTCCCATCAGTTACTCTTTACTCAGTAGGGGACTGGCAATCAGAGCTACAGATCCGATTTCAGTCTGTGTAGCCCCTGGGTCTCTCTTATTGCTAAGTCTCAGCCCAACTCTCACTAGAGAATTGTCCTGGGGTTTATTTTGGCTCCTGGCTTTGAGTCAGAATTGCTGTCCTTCAAGCTATATTCAAACAGCTCTATTAAGAGAACCTTGTCCCCCGGGATTCTGACTAGCCAGCTCCATTTTCCAGCTAGTTTAGCTGGTCATTGCCCATAGCAGGCCCACTTACAATTAGGACTGTCTTTTCTAGAAGCCAACAGCATAGGGTGTTGACAGCCTTCTCTGCCACACTCTAGGTGTACCTGAGATCTGCATGCACTTTAGTTTTTTGGGTCTTTTTTTTTTCCTCATGTGAACTACAAATACCTTTTCTCTCTGACTAGCATGCCCAAGTGATAATACACTTCCATTTAGCAGAGGTTTCCTGACTTTGCCCTCTGTTTCGAGATCTGTGACTTGGACCTTATCTAAGATACCTCATGTATTGAACTGCATTTGATATTTTCTTGCCTGGATGCCTATACTGACATAACCTGACTCTTTCTGTGTTCAGCCACATATTAATCTGATAGGGTTACCATAAAAAAACCTCAGGCTGGGTGACTTGAATAGCTGATTCATTTCTCACCATTCCAGGGGCTCCATGCTCAAAATTAAGGCATGGGCATGCCTGTTTGCTCCTTGGGCCTGTCCTCTTGATTTGGGACAACTGCCTTTTCTCCGTGTCCTCACATGGACTCCTCCGTGTGTACGTATCGCCAGCATCTCTTCCTCCTCTTATGAAGACATGGTCCTTTTGGATATAGCCCCACATTTATGACCTCACTTAATCTCAATTACCTCTTCAAAGGCCCCATCTCCAAACACATTGGGGGATTAGTGCCTCAACAGGAATTTTAGGGGGACATAATTCAGTTCATAGTAATCTTCACTTGCTGGACTTTCTCATTTAAACATATCCTGTAGATGTAAAACAACAACATTTCAGTTACACCTTTCCTGTCCACCTGGGCTCATGCAGCCATGCTAAAAGCTTCATTTTCACCCTCAGAAAAACACTGCATTCAATTGTAATTGTACATTGGATCTTGCCCCTTAGACAGCTTCCTAATTGTTATATCCAAAAATCTAAGCCTCATTTCTGGAAACTGCTCCCCTACGTTAAAATGGAGTGGGATGCTTCCAGGCAATCTCATTTTGTTAAAATTACATTGGTGTTTTCTGGATTGTGTCTACCCCATAAAGCAGCATTCTTGAAGGGCTGGGCAGGCCAGAGCCCCCAGCCTGTGCTTCCAGGAATCATACTGGTCATACTGATTTTTAATCAAGAGCTTTATTTTGGCAGCCCCTCCCCCCCCCCTTTTTTTTTTTATCATTTGAAAAACACCTCCTGATGGCTTGAAGTTTAGAATCTCGGGTATTGGATCATGAAGAGAAGTTTGAGGCCTTAATTTTCAAAAAAAAAAAAAAAAAAAAAGAAAGAAAGAAAGAAAAGAAAAGAAAAAAGCATTGGACCTCTGTGTACTATTAAATCTCTAAATATTTAAGGAGAGCTAGGACGTATTTCCACCTCTACTGTACAGTAGTGAAAAATGCAACAATTGGGCTTTTTGAAGAGGGTTTTTTTTTTTTTCAGGTTACTTTGAAATGCAGGTGCTTGATTAAAAACTGAAAATTCTTTGGGGATTAATCATGACATGTTTTTATAAAGAATCTCATTCGTCTAGTGAAATAAAGGATGCTTTCTTGGTCATGAGTTCTTTTCAGTACTATTTTGTAGGTTAATCATTGGGCAAGATAGTATTTGTGGGTGCCATTGTCTAAGAACAAAGAAAACAGCTCAGACTTGTATAATGAAGTCTGACTCTGTGCAGGAAACATTTGGAAAATAGTGAAATTTATTGCCTATGCTAAAAGTGAATAACTGAATGAGTAAATGAATGACTTGATTAGTTCGGGGTGACCAAGTTTCCAAATAATCTAAATTGGTGATAGTGGCAAAGACAGTGCTGTGTGTGTTCCTTTTCGTCTTAGGCACGTAGCTGGAATTACATGACACCTTCTCCCATCTTCTTGGCCTTTCATAGGCCCTGAGGTTGGATTCTGGTCGGTGGGTTTGGTGGGAATGACATGTGGCCCTTCAAAACCTAAAAATCCTCCTATATGATCCTCCATACTGGCTCTCTCCCCTTATCTACCAACTGGAGGATGCAGTGGAAAGCTAGGGGTTGCTGGAGCTGTAAGACAGAAGCATGATGGGTTCTTTAAACACAACCTCAGAGTCCCCCATCAATGTGCATGAGACCCATGGATGAGTAAACAAGAAACAAACCTGTATTATATTTGAAGCCACTGAAATTTGATTTGATTCGGAGGTTATCTGTTATGTTAGCTTGTGTTAATTACAGAATATTTCTCTGTGGCTTAGTTTCTTAGTATTATTATGCTGAACAATGTTTGACCTGAAAGCAGGAAATGTAGGGACTCACGTACCCGTCCTCTTGCTCTGTTGATTCCCAGGTGAATCACAGGCCAATGCAGTAGGTGCCTCGTATACATTAACAGTCCATCTATAGAGGGTAGAATAGTGCCAGGTGTTCATTCTGCCTCTAAAATCTGCCTGTGAGCCTGTCTTGTCTGGGCATAACCAGCGGAAGTCATGTAACACCAGCGTCCGCTGAAGAGGAAAGCAGGCACCAATTCACACACATGCTCTTAGTTTGTGAAATTCCCATGAAAGGGAAAAGCTACACATTTCCATGTATGGTCACTGCATAATTAGCAAATGTCTACTTTCTATGACCGTAGTAATGGCCCACACATCTCTCAGGATAGTTTTGGGGAAAGGATTAAATGTAATTAGAGAAACCCGAGAAAGAACAATAACCAAAGGCCATAAGAAGCGAGTTTATAAGATTTTGGGTTTTTGCTTTGGAGAGGTAGTTAATTCATAACCCAGATTCCTCAAGTGCTGTGCAGTCTGTGATGGCAGCCACTTCTCATGTGTGACTATTTAAATTGAAGTTCAAATGCATGAACATTAAATAACATTAAAAGTTTATTTTCTCAGTGACACTGGCCACGTTTCAAGTGCACAATAGCTACGTACAACTTATAACTGCCACACTGGGCCTCACACATGCAGAACATTTTTATCATTTCTAAAAGTTCTGCTAGACGGCACTAGTTTGTGAGAGCTGTCTTTGATACTTTCTTCCTTTCATGATGCAACCCCATTTCCAGAACTTCATATTGCTCATGTACCCAAAAATGCTATGCTGTTTACCTAGAGCGCATGAGATGTTTTTAAGATTGTTGCAATACAGGTTCTAGAGTAAATCAAAAAAGGTTGATTTTTAAGTACTCCTGAAAGGAAGCTGTGATAAATAGAAGCCACCGCAGGTTTACTAAAATTAAGTTATGAAAAATTCACGTCATTTCATTCTGTGACTGGTGTAACCGTCCAGGATTCAGTGAAAGGAGTATTTTCTTCCTTGCTGAGTCCACAATATTTTCAGTGCTAAGTAAATATCTTTTGAATGACAAGCCGAGTAATCAACCTGATGTAGTTAGCATTGATTTTTATGAAATTGTAAGAGAAAAGTCCTCATGTCACCCTTGAAGATATAGTTGTTGAGTAATAGGAAGTTGGGTGAGTTGCTGATGAGTCTTCCAACCATGGGAAGTAGCAGATGGAGAGAGTGTGAAGGCTTGGAAGCAGACACAGACCTACGTTCAGTCCTTGGCTTTTACTTAACCTGTGTGATCCCAGGCAGTTATTTCATTTTCCTGAATCACTGTTTCCTCATCTTCAAATTGCGCATAATAGGATTGTTGCATCAAGTGGTGATCTAAAAGGCTGGTCTCCACAGAGCCAGGGAGAGAGAGGTCTGTAGAAGAACTTCATGGGGTGATTCTTCTTCACTCTGACCGAGCCAGTGTTTATACCTCCGACTCTGCTAAGGATATACTGATTGAATTAGTAGATGTCCCAAGCTGGAGTAAGAATCAGAATTCAGGGAGACCTTAGTAGATGGAAAAGATAGGAAAGACAAGCTAAATCCAATCCTTTAAAGTTGCATAAGGGGACATAGGATGACTTGCATTTGATAAAAAAAAAAACATTGCGACAGAGGACACGAGGGTAAACCTCAGTGTGCGATGCATTTGGGGCATGAAAGACGTGCTGTGCGCTGTGCGTTGTGGTTACAAGCAGGTAAGGCTTAGCAGGAAGAATGAGGCATGGAGGGTTGCACACTGGAACTCCTGGGAAGGTCAGGATACTCAAAATGGAACCATCGCCAAAGACTCTTGTCTAACTGGTGTAGGACCCAGCTTTGGCTTCAGGATTTTAGCTGCCCTTCCTCATCTCCTACCTTTTCAGTTTCATCCCCTGCCTTAGCCACCTGGGTCTCACTGGTGATTTTTGAGCCCTACCCCGCCCCATGCACTTTGCAGTGCCCGTTCCTCCTGGCTGAAACGCTTTCCCCCAGATGTCTCACTCTCCCTTCCTGTTATAAAATTCATCTCACACGCTCTCAGATCACAAGCTCTCCTTCAACTCCTAGTCCCCTTTTCTTTTTTTGTCTGTCACCACCTGAAGTCACACACACACACATGCACACAAATGCATTTATATTTGTATGTCTTCCTTTAATGGGATGTGTGAACCCCCCCGGGGACCAGGACTTTTGTATCCTGTGATTCCTGGTGCACCCCCAGTGCCAGAATAGTACCAGCTTGCAGAAATGCTCAAGAGATATTTGTTGAGTAAATATCCAAAATCTTCTAGTTCTTGCATAAAAGCGATCACACTGATTATAGCTGGAATTTCCTTCTCCAGCTGGACAAGCTTCCTGTGAAGAAGGTACCTAATTTGCATCTTTGAAGGATGCATTTTACAAGAGGGTAAAGTGACCAGACTCAAGCTTTTTTCCTTTCCTCCCCCAACATCAAACAGGAACAGCTTCTAAAGATACAACTTTATTCACAGGTTAGCAGTTTTTAGGCAAGCATCGAATGGAACCCAATGTGGAAAGGAAATTCAAAACTTTATTGCCGAGGGAGGCGTTTCCTCTGAGCCTCTGTGTGTACAGTAAAGGTCAGTATCGCACAGGAAAGCCAGGTTTAGTTTCTTTGATGTATAAAAATTACTGCTTTGTCATCAATTACAGTTGCAGGAGGACAAATCGCTAGCACATTAAGTTGTTCCCGCTACATAAATTACAAATCTTGTTAGGAAAAAAAGTATTAGCATCATCTCTTGTTATTTTAAAAATGCCAACCTGATAAACAGTCAGCCTTGGGCATATATTAAACTCTTTGAATTGTACTAAAATAAATTTAGCCTTTTAAGATAACACCTCATTTTAATTTCATACATGATTCAATCCATGCATTCAAAGGTATTTTAAGATGTAAGTTTTTAAATCATAATAGTACCCTTTAAATCCTTGTGAGAGGCTAAACCTCTGTCTACTTCTTTTATACTGTTCTGGTGTAGATAGAAATTTTAAAAACATCCTCAGTTACTTTGTTTTGTGTTCTTGTGTGTTTTTTTCTTGAGGAGAAGAGGAAATTAAATTGTGATCCTAAGTCCTTTTCATTTTTAGAAGTGGATTTCTCTTCTAATTATAACCCAGAAGGAGGTTGAAAAGCTTTGTGCGTCAAGTATTTTATCTCTGCCATGAAGAGATAGTCTACATGATGGTCTAACATTCAGCAAAAATGTCTCTTCCTACAGTTGATAGAGCGTCTGGATTTTTCAGCCTGAGCCTAAATGGTGCTGTCTGTTCCCTACGCAGGGCGACTGCTTCTCAGCTCCCTTGTGGCCTGAGTGCCACACTTTGGGAACACAAATTGAAGAGACCGTCTCGTCAAGGGCAGGGCTGGATGTGGTTCTGGTCACTCATCCTGGCCTGCGAGGCCCCCTTTCAGCCTGGCACCCTGTCCAGAGGAGGCAGCCGCCTGTGGCAGAGGCCTTGGGGACATCAGCAGCGGTACTTACGCTCAAATCAAAGTCTCCTTGGCCAGGGAGATCAGTCAGAAAATATTTATTGAGCACCTTTTGCAGGTCAGATTTAGGCTTGAAGCTGAAGCCCTAAGCAGGTATAGTTAGGAAAACATCGTACCCTGTAAAATGCCCAGTCTAAGGAGTGAATACAGTAGATGCATATCACCATTTTTAAAGGAAAGCTGTTCACCATTTTCTGCAGGAAAAAAAAAAAGAAAACTATATACATGTATGTTTCTTCATATAGTCACATATGACATGTTAGTATTTCTTCATATAATCACATACACCGTGTTAGTATTTCTTCCCATAGTCATATACACCATGTTAGTGTTTCCTCCTAAGTATTATAGTATAGTATGTTAGTGTTTCTTCACACAGTCACATACATCATGTTAGTGTTTCTTCATACAGTCACATACATCATGTTAGTGTTTCTTCATACAGTCACATACATCATGTTAGTGTTTCTTCATACAGTCACATACATCATGTTAGTGTTTCTTCCTACAGTCACATACACCATGTTAATATTTCTTCCTACAGTCACATACACCATGTTAATATTTCTTCCTACAGTCACATGCACCATGTTAATATTTCTTCCTACAGTCACATGCACCATGTTAATATTTCTTCCTACAGTCACATGCACCATGTTAATATTTCTTCCTACAGTCACATACACCATGTAGTATTTCTTCCTACAGTCACATACACCATGTAGTATTTCTTCCTACAGTCACATACACCGTGTTAATATTTCTTCCTACAGTCACATACACCGTGTTAATATTTCTTCCTACAGTCACATACACCATGTTAATATTTCTTCCTACAGTCACATACACCATGTTAATATTTCTTCCTACAGTCACATACACGATGTAGTATTTCTTCCTACAGTCACATACACCGTGTAGTATTTCTTCCTACAGTCACATACACCGTGTTAATATTTCTTCCTACAGTCACATACACCGTGTTAATATTTCTTCCTACAGTCACATACACCATATTAATATTTCTTCCTACAGTCACATACACCATGTTAATATTTCTTCCTACAGTCACATACACCATGTTATTATTTCTTCCTACAGTCACATACACCATGTTATTATTTCTTCCTACAGTCACATACGCCATGTTAATATTTCTTCCTACAGTCACATACACCATGTTAATATTTCTTCCTACAGTCACATACGCCATGTTAATATTTCTTCCTTTAGTCACATACACCATGTTAATATTTCTTCCTACAGTCACATACACCATGTTATTATTTCTTCCTACAGTCACATACACCATGTTAATATTTCTTCCTACAGTCACATATGCCATGTTAATATTTCTTCCCATAGTCACATGCACCATGTAGTGTTTACCTTTTCTTCTCCTACCTCCCCTCTCCTCTCCCTTTCTCTCTCCTTCCTTCCCCCTTTCCCACCTTCTTAGACACATCTATTCCTGCTGCTTCTGCTGCTTTCTTATTAGCTAAGTGGTATATTTCAGATTTATGAATTATGAGCAAAGGCTTTAGAATCAGACAGACCTATGTTTGAATCCGAGCTCTGTCATTTCTTGAAAATGTTGTTGGATTTGTTATCATTACTGCCATTGTTATCATTGTTGTTAATATTTTTAGTATAGATAGCAACAACTTCTGCTACGTGGATTTATTGACTACTTACCGTATCAGTCACTAAGGGGGTTGCTTGAAGTTTGCATTTAATCCTCAGAAGAATTGTATGATGTAGGTGATATTATTATCCTCACTTTATTGTTGAGGAAACTGTGCCCTGAGATTTTATGAAATAAGATGCTGAAGTTCATGCGGTAAGTAAGGAACTGAGACTAGCTTTGTACTTTGAACTTCTTGAGATTTGATTTTCCTCTTTAAAAAATGCAATATTAATTTACGCCATGGCAGTTGATTAGTTGCTCAGGATGATTCAACGAGATGGAATACTTCAAATTTGCGCTGGGTTTGTGTCATTTAGCTTGCTTGGTGGAGGCCGATTCTCATGTTTCAGATGTCTGCTTGAATGCTTGAGAATCTGCTCCTTTCCTTCTCTCCTAGCTATGTCCTAGCTCTGCACTTAAGTTTGTAACTTTATTCTTTTTCTCATCTAGAAAATCAAATGAAGCCTGAAGTAGAGAGGACTTATGAAATGTTTTGGAGGTCCCGTGTGATCCTGTGGCAAAGGCAGGTGCAAATCTCTGAGATTGTAGATGTGAGCCCTCTGACTGATGTTTTCTCCTGGGTTGTCTCTGTAGCAGCAAGGGCTGGAGTCCCAGTGTACCAAGATAAGCTTTCTCTAGAACTCCCATAGGGCAGTTTTCCTGGTGTTGAGGGGCCAGAGAGAAAGGGTTTTGACCACATGTTGCTAAGTGGTATGAGGCCACCGCAGAACTGGATGTGATAAATGCTTCTTATGATATATGAAGTGACAGCATTTGACAGGTGCCGTGTTCTGTCTGTAACTGAACTAAATGCCGTGGCAGACAATGACTCATATGTAGACTGGGTCTTCTCAAACCCAGTTCTCATTCTTGTGTTGAACAAGTTGGGATCGGAGAGTTGGAT
Source organism: Loris lydekkerianus (assembly GCA_963574355.1). NCBI lineage: Eukaryota > Metazoa > Chordata > Mammalia > Primates > Lorisidae > Loris > Loris lydekkerianus. Next base: position 15,026 of record CAUYPK010058096.1, on the reverse strand, counting down.
GTCAAGAGACCAGGGCAGTGGTTCTGGGTCTGGTTGTGGATTGCGGAGTAGCTCCTTCTAGCCCTGAGCAATTCCTGTGATTCAGGATGATTGTTACAGAGAAGAAAACCATCAGTATATGAGAAGGAGACTTGTTGTTATCTGCAAACACCATTTTTACCTGAAAATCTATAAGGGCAAACTGTTAACGTAGAAATATTTTTCCCCATTAATTGCTTTTTGGTCATAATTTTCCTTTAGTTTTTTGAAGGTTCCTTGATATACATTTCACAAAAATTTCATAAGAAGTATGAAAGCAGGGTAACATTTTGTCAAATTCTTGCTGTGCAACTGAATAGTCTGATTATGAATAATTTCTTAAAGGACAATCTACCTTAATTTTGAATTTATTAGGAAACATTAAAGACAGAAAAAATTATCATGGAGACCATGAACATTATACAAGTAAATCCTTATTGTTTAAAGTTATTTTTTTATTTTTATTTTTTATCATTTGGGATTCATTGAGGGTACAAAGAATTAGGTTACACTGATTGTGGTTGTTAGGTAAAGTCCCTCCCCGAGGAGGTGTTCCATATACAGTAACCCCCATCCCCCTCTCTCCTCCTCTGTCCCCACCTGCTCATTCTCCTATACCCTCCTTATATTAGCTCATCTACTGCCTTCATATTAGAATAGAGTACATTGGATTCTTGATTCTCCATTCTTGTGATGCTTTACTAAGAAGAATGTGTTCCACCTCCATCCAGGTTAATATACAAGATGTAAAATCTCCATCTTTTTTAATGGCTGAATTGTATTCCATGGTATACATATACCACAGCTTGTTAATCCATTCCTGGGTTGGTGGACATTTAGGTGATTTCCACATTTTGGCATTTATGAATTGAGTTGTGATAAACAGTCTAGTGCAAATGTCCTTATGATAAAAAGATTAGTTAAAAAAAATGTTTTTACACAGAGTAGGAATATTTTATCATCTTGGTTCATTTTAAAGATATTTCATGCCTGCATGCCTGACCAGTTGAGTCACTGATTCCATTTAGCTGATAAGTGAGTACTTAATATATGCCAGGTACAGAGGTTATCCGGGCCTTATAGATCCTATAATCTACCAAGAGATAGAAATAAGCAATCAAGTCATTATCATTTGGAGGAAAGTGCTGTGAGAGCCATGGCAGGGTGACCCAACTCCTGTCTTTGGAGAGGGGCCCAGGACTTTCTCCAGAAGATTTAAGCCAGGTCCTGAAGGAGCAGTGAGGTTTAATCTGGTAAAGCTGTTGGGCTAGGCCAGGGGCACAGACCAAGGGAATAGCTCATGTTGTGTCTGGAATGGGGACCAAGCCATGGTGTCAACAGGGTCTTCTTCTCAGAGATATTTATAAGAACGAAGACTTTAGATTGTTCCCAAATGTCACATTTGCAGTTTCAAAAACATTCAAAACTGCCCCATGAAAACCATCCCCACCTGGACAGGAGCATAGTCTGCTTATGTCCAAAGGTAGCACTTGTCCTACAGATGATGCCCTGCCCTGGCTGAAATATAAGCCCCGTGGAGCAGTTTATTCCCACTCCACGGCCACAAATGATGCATCCTGGGTGGGAATAGATAATGTGGGGAACCCTGGGAAGCCGAGTTTCCAGGACTGCGCCTACTGGGAAGGTAGAATCTACAGGTGTGGGATCTGAGAGTGTGTATAAAGAAATTCTTTGGGTCCCAAAACCTTAAATGGAAGTTTTAGAGTCAAGTGAATCATGACTGTGTAGCCTAAGTTGATTAATTGCCTAAGAAACTTTAAAATTATGAAAGATAGAACACAACTATAGCCCAAGATGAAGGAGAGAAATAGAGTGGGATGGAGAGGAGGGGGGAGGTTTTATAGAGGGAGGGTGAAGGGCGGGACCCCAACTATGGAGCATATTGCAAGAGTACAAGTCAAATCTGTCAAGTGTTGAACATAAATATCTTTTTTTTTTTTTTATTTTTTATTTTTTTATTAAATCACAGCTGTGTACATTAATGTGATCATGGGGCACCATACACTGGTTTTATAGACCGTTTGACACATTTTCATCCCACTGGTTAGCATAGCCTTCCTGGCATTTTCTTAGATATTGTGTTAAGACATTTACATTCTACATTTACTGAGTTTCACATATACCGTTGTAAGATGCACCACAGGTGTAATCCCACCAATCACCCTCCCTCCTCCCACTTTCCCCCTCCCACCCCTACCTTTTCCCCTTCCCCCTATTCTTAGGTTATAACTGGGTTATAGCTTTCATGTGAAAGCCATAAACAAGTTTCATGGTAGGGCTGAGTACATTGGATACTTTTTCTTCCATTCTTGAGATACTTTACTAAGAAGAATATGTTCCAGCTCCATCCATGTAAACATGAAAGAGGTGAAGTCTCCATCTTTCCTTAAGGTTGCATAATAGTCCATGGTGTACATATACCACAATTTATTAATTTATTCATGGATCGATGGGCACTTGGGCTTTTTCCATGACTTAGCAATTATGAATTGGGCTGCAATAAATATTCTGGTACAAATATCTTTGTTATGATGTGATTTTTGGTCTTCTGGGTATATGCCTACTAGAGGAATTATAGGATTGAATGGCAGATCTATTTTTAGATCTCAAAATGTACTCCAAACATCTTTCCAAAAGGAATATATTAATTTGCACTCCCACCAGCAGTGTACAAGTGTTCCCTTTTCTCAACGTCCACACCAACATCTCTGGTCTTGGGATTTTGTGATATGAGCTAATCTTACTGGAGTTAGATGATATCTCAGAGTAGTTTTGATTTGCATTTCTCTGATGATTAAAGATGATAAGTATTTTTTCATATGTCTGTAGGCCATGCACCTATATTCTTCAGAGAAGTTTCTCTTCAAGTCCCTAACCCAGCCTGCGATGGGATCACTTGTTCTTTTCTTCCTTATATGTTTGAGTTTTCTGTGAATCCTAGTTATTAAACCTTGGTTGGAAACATAACCTGAAAATATCTTCTCCCATTCTGATGGCTGTTTGCTTGCTTTACTTACTGTGTTCTTGTCTGTGCAGAAGCTTTTTAGTTTGATCAGTGTATTTTTGAATCTGCTTCAATTGCCCAGGGGGTCCTCCTCATAAAATACTCACCCAGACAGATTTCTTCAAGGGTTTTCCTTGCACTCTCTTCTAGTATTTTTATAGTTTCATGTCTTAAGTTTAAATCTTTAATCCAGTGAGAGTCTATCTTAGTTAATGGTGAAAGGTGTGGGTCCAGTTTCAGTTTTCTACAGGTTTCCAGCCAGTTCACCTAGCACCATTTGTTAAATAGGGAATCTTTTCCCCACTGAATGTTTTTAATTGGCTTGTCAAAGATCAAATAACAGTAAGTAGCTGGATTCATCTCTTGGTTCTCTATTCTGTTCCAGACATCTACTTCTCCGTTTTAGTGCCAGTACCATGCTGTTTTGATCACTATCGATTTATAGTACAGTCTGAGGTCTGGTAGCGTGATTCCTCCTGCTTTTTTTTTTTTTTATTTCAGAGTAATGTCTTGGCTATTCGAGGTTTTTTTCTGATTCCATATAAAACGAAGTATTATTTTTTCAAGGTCTTTAAAGTATGACAGTGGAGCTTTAATAGGGATTGCATTAAAATTGTATATTGCTTTGTGTAGTATGGACATTTTAACAATGTTAATTCTTCTCAGCCATGAGCATGGTATGTTTTTCCATTTGTTAACATTTTCAGCTATTTCTTTTCTTAGAGTTTCATAGTTCTCTTTATAGAGATCTTTCATGTCCTTTGTTAGATAAACTCCAAAATATTTCATCTTCTTTGGCACTACTGTGAATGGAATAGAGTCCTTAACTGTTTTTTCAGCTTGATTATTGTTGGTATACATAATGCCTACCGATTTATGAATGTTGATTTTGTAACCTGAAATGCTGCTGTATTCCTTGATCACTTCTAAGAGTTTTATAGTAGAATCTCTGGTGTTTTCCAGATATACAATCGTATCATCTGCGAAGAGTGAAAGTTTGATCTCTTCTGACCCTATATGGATACTCCTGATTGCCTTTTCTTCCCTAATTGTGATGGCTAAAACTTCCATTACAATGTTAAAGAGCAGTGGAGACAATGGGCAGCCTTGTCTGGTTCCTGATCTGAGTGGAAATGATTTCAATTTAACTCCATTCAATATGTTATTGACAAAGCCTTAATATCTTTATCATCTTCCTGAACAATACAAAGTGTCACAAAAGTCACTCTTAAAGTCACCATATACAGAGAAAATGGGAAATTGTAGCTAAATGTACCTTTATTTACAAAATATGCATTATAAAACTTTATAAAATATTTTCTACATGTGGACCACCTCTTTGTAAAATTTTGTTACAAAATGTTGTTTTATATTAGTGAATGCTTTTGTATATTTACTCACACATTTATCCATATAATATATACTTATTTTACATATTTATATTTACTCATACACGTATCAATATCTCTTGTCTATCATTTATTCACTTACTTATCAATATTTTTTAAAATTCCTTTTTGTCTTTGGGAATTATTTTATGTCTGTTTCAAAGACATTCTTTGGAATTTCCTTTAAGGAGGACTTAGTGATGCTGTGGTCTCCCTTTTTCTTTCTTCTCCTTACTTTGTCTAAAAATTATTTTATTTACACTTAATTTTTGAAAGATAGTTTTCCTGGCTAATAGAATACCAATTTGAGTATTATTATCTCTCAGCATATTGAACATATTAGTCCATGCTGTTGTGTCTTTCACTGTTGCACTGAGAAGTTAATCATCATTCTAACTGTCATTACTTTGTATGTGAGCTCTCTCTTTTTCCTGGCTATTTTAAATATTTTCTTTCTGATTTTGGTGTTTTTCAGTTATTCCGTGAAATATCTTGATTCTTAAATCTCGATTAAAATTATTTTGGGCTTCCTGATTTGGGGTATTGATGTTTTTCAACAGTTCGAAAAATTCTCAGTCATGGTCTCTTCAAATACTGCCACTCTCTCTTGTCTATTGTGGGAATTCTCATTAGCCATTGGAAGGCTGCCTCAATCTATCCAGCATGTCTTGTAAACTCTCTTTCTGCCCTGACTTATGATTAATTTCTTGAGTTCTTGAGTTCTACTTTCCAGTTTATTAATTCTCTCTTCAGCTATATTTAATCTGCTATTTAAGCAATCAATTTCAATTATTATATTTACATTTTAGTTATGGAATGTCTCTTGGATTCTCCCAAATATGCTGATTATATTTAGAGCTGTTTGCTACTTATACATATTTTCAAGCATCTCTTCATAATTATAATTAGTACAGTTATTAACATAGTTATTGTTCATTTTATCTGTAGTCTTTGCTGTGCTAAGCTATTGTCTATCTTTTTGCTAATTTTCACTCATAGTGTCTTGGTTTCTTATGTGCTTTGTGATTTTTGATTAGAGTTTTATTTCATTCATTTTATTTGGAAATTTATCTGTGGTAATTCTTTGTGAAGTTACATTTTTCCAAAGAAGACTTGCATTCCTTCTGATAGTCACCTGTCCACCATTAAAAATTTGCCCATACAAATCATGAATTTTAGTAAGTTTACAGTGTTCTGCAGCCACTATTATGATCCAGTTTTAAAACTTTTTGTAATTTTCCAAAGATCCCTTTACCTCTTTATTCAGTAATTCCTATCAATACTTTATTCAGCATTCCTATACTTCAGCCCCAGCACTCATTAGTTTACTTTCTTCCTCTGTAGAATTGCCCTTTTTGAATATTTTATATAAGTAAAATCATACAATATGTAGTCTTTTATATCTACCTTCCTTCACTTAGCATGTTTTCAAGGTTCATTCATGTTTCCAGGATCATTTTAAGTTAAAGTCTAAGGCTGAAATTTATTGGCCCACATAAATAGCATGAATTCAGATAAAAATCCTGTGCAAAGGACCATTTATAGTAGAAATTTTTCTTCTACTCCAATGCTAAATCTGAAATAGACAAGTTTCCTACTGACTGCTTCTCAGCAGCAGATTTATTTATCATTTGCTCTTTTACAGAGGGCATAGCTTTTTGTGATTTCACTTTTATATCAGGGTCCCCTATAAGACTCCCTACCTAACCTCTAATGCAGCATCAAAGTGCAATTTGGGGCTTTTCAGGTTTCAGAAGAGATCCTCAGAGCAAAGCCAGGCTTGCACTCATTCAGCCCAGAATGATTGCTTTCACTTTATGTTTTGCTTCTATGTGTTTCTTACAATTGTGCTAGTTCAGCAATGCTTTTAAAATACATAAATTCTATATTTTCCCCATCATTTTAGATATTTTTATGGGAAGGGAACTTCAGGGTATTTGCCAGAAATAGAATGCTAACAAGTGTCTCTTATGGGAGTCATTTGCTTACCTATTTTGGTCTCAGATAGTTGGACAGTGAAGGGAAAATACTCACATTTTGAGCAAGAGATCATTCCAGCCTCTGTGTACTACCTTCTCCCCACCTTAGCATACTTACATCATCAAAGGAGGAGTCTCATTTATGGATCCACTTTGTTGAGCGGTAGTCTGCAGTCACACCTGCATGCTAATTCCCTCATACACTTTTTATTTTATTTATTTATTTATTTATTTATTTTTTAGTAAGTCTTTTGTACACTTTTTCTAATCCTTTCCATTCTCTTATAAGTCAGTACAAACAGTCATTTCTCAGATTGCCTTGGGAATTGCTAAGGTCTCTGTTCACTTAATGAATGCCAATGTTTATAGTTAAAGTGGAAAGTTCAGGGACTAGAGAAGAGGAAACTGAAGCCCAGACAGGCAAAGTGACTTCCCCAGTGTCACAGAGAGCTGGTACTAGAACTTAGACCCACAGACTCTTTGGGACAGTGCTCTTTTCACCATATCATTCTGATTCTTGTTGGTGACAAAGGAAAATGGAGTGGGTGGGTGTGACACTGGTGCATTCATTGATTTAAGGGATAAAGTTTTCGGAGAGTCTGTGGATTTTCTTTTAACTTTGGTCTCTCTGTCTTCAATGTCCATTGTTATGTGAAAGAAGCAGATGAAGAAAACAAACAAGCAAAAAATTGCTGTTCTGTATTTCTGTTTTTAAACAATGTAGTTCATTTTGCAGAGAAATTTATGAATTCTCAGGATGTTAGAGATGGCTGGCAAGTTTGACTCTTTAAATGGAGTAAAAGGAGGGAGGAACCCAGTGCCTCAATTCCAGTTTATCAGACCCTCTTTGATGAGTTTCTTACCTCATTTCGGGGAAGCATAATGTTATTAATGTCTTTTCTAGCAATTTGATAAAGTAGACCAACATGGCTTAGAGTGAAATCCTCAGTGATTGAAAATACCATTAGAAAGAAGCTCCTGGTGTTCACTCTGTCATTTCCAAGTGTTCTGATGAGTTTCATTTGAGCGCTGCACTATACAAAAGTTGGCTGAAGCCCACGTCAGTGTGGGTACATGTTGGTGACCAGGCTCCTTCCTTGTTGAGGAAGAGGGAGAGCCAGGCAGGTGTCATTTAGTCAGCTGCATTTTAAACTGAGAGCAGCCTCACCTCAGACAGAATCCAAAGATTTGCTTCTGCTGTGGTTATCAGTCACTGCATCCAAACTGCCTTGAGCTGTGTCTGCATAGTGCCCAAATGACGCACTGGTGAGTGAAGAAAAACCCAGCCAGAACGGTCACCTGAGTCATGAAGATAAACAATCATAGTAGCAGGAAGAATCATCTGCAAAAACCAGCTGTTGGACCAAATTCAATAGTTAAAAAAGGGTGTGTATGTGGGCAGGGGTGGGGGTGGGGGCACGGCAGAGGTTAAAGAAATGCAGTAAAAATTTTATTTCCATTTCTGATTTTGTTTTCAGATATATCTTCATGGAAAAATCAGATTCTTTGTTGTTAAAAGGATGCCTGTATAGGTTAAAAAAATCCAAGGCAGTCCCCACAGCATTTTCTTCATCCTAAAGAACCAGCTCCTTAGGGTCTCATTTGCATGTAGGTAGATTCAAAACAGCTGAAGTTGTGCACATCTAATTGGATAGAATTTGAGCCTTTCCCTGAAGCTGTGAAAGAAAAAGCAGGGCCCAGAAACATGATGAAGTGTTCTTCAAGCGACAAAGATTTGAAACTGCTGCTCTGAGCACTCACAAGAGATTTCTATAACAGCCTTCAAGGCCACCCTACCCAGGCAGTGCTGAACTGGCACTTTTTCCTGCCTTATAGAAATAAGAAATGCACAAATTAACATAGGTACAACAATCTCAATGAATAATTTGATCTGTTGCCAAATCTCATGACCTGATTTTGTTTGCACTTGACTCTCTTGGAAATAGAACAAAAAGCAAGAAATAAGAATGTACCTAGTTTAAGTCCCCAGATTGTCGCTAATCCTGTTGATGCCCTGCCCTTGGCACTAACAGTCCCTGGACATCCTCACAACTTCTGACTTGCAAGCCCCTGTGAATGTCCTTGAGAGCTGTAGTGTTTGGGTCATTCTGCCCTATGGAGTAGGGTCCACCAAGGACTGATGGAAGTAGGTATTTAAATATCCTGTTTACATGCCCCTTGGATAGGACAGCTCTGTGGCATGTTCTCCACTGTCTGCCAGCATGACCACACTTCAGTTGCCCCCACTGGTCACCTGATCCAGAACTTGCTTGTTCTTGGCTTCTTGCCCTTCCCTGTCTCACTTCCCTTCGGGTGCTTCCTGGGTTTAGCTCCCAAATAAAGTATTTGCACTCAGATCTTTGTCTCAGAGTTTGTTCCTGAAATAATCCAACCCAAAACACAGGACAAATTTATTCTCTTAACTGAAATTTCTTTGCATCATCAGAATCTTTGTTCTGTACATTTGGCCATAACAGTCAAAGCATGTCAAAGCTGGGAGCACAGAAATCACTGCTCCAATGGCATCGTCACAGAAGACAAAATGGAAGCTGAGGTCATGCAGCTGAACAGTTATAGTAGTGGGACTGAAGCCAGTGGCCTTGACTCCCAAGCTGGTACTTCCCAGCCACTCTAGCACACCATCCTGAGAGTCCTTTAACTACCAACTTTAGCAAAGTATTTCTAGTTTCAGGGTTGCAACTTTAGAAATCATTGATTCCCTCCTCTCTCTAAGCAAGACTTTAACTGAATTAACATCCCTATTCCCCTACCCTCACCCTGCCCCAAACTCTATGAGTTGCATTTTCTTGGGCTGGCACATATAAGGTATATATAGATATATATATATATATATATTAGAATGAAAAGTAGTGAAAACACAGAGGTAAAGAAGAGAAAGAACGACCTGTGGGTATGCAGACATGCGCATGTACCACACACACTGCTCTGCCTATCTGACAGGGTATTATTACCAAGGGAATTAAAAGGAGATAGTGAATCACACAACTTTCCTGTGGTTAGGCTTAATAAAGCAGGACTGAGGAGAAAGAGAAGCAGTGGTAATTTAGGAGGCAGAATAAAGGGGGATTAGGGAAGCTATGATAGGAGAGGGGTGAGATGAACCAGATATGCCTTTGAGAATCATTCCCAGCATGTACTGGGCAGTTGCTCAGGTGGCCAGTGGCTCTATGGTAGCCAGAATAATGCAACCCCCCCAAGAATTCCTTTGTACTAATCCCTGGAATTTATCTTATATGGCAAGTGACTTTACTAATGGGATTAAGAGCCCGAGATAGGAGATTATCCTAGATTAACTGGGGGCCAATGTAATCACAAGGGTCCTTAAAAATAGAAGGAGGCAAAAGAGTGGGTAAGAGTGATGCAGTGTGGAGAGGTGGAGCATGATGGCGGATGGGACAGACATGTAGCCCACCTCTCCCAAGTCATCAGGTGAGAGAAATGGGGGTCGGGATCTTTTCCCCATGTGGATTATTGGTGTGAACAGACAGCTGGAGATGCACAGCGAATTGGTGGATTGCTGTATATGAGGTGTTATTTAAAACCACGGACTCTGTTGTAGAGATTTTCCATGCTCGGCCATGCTGGCTGGCAGGCCCCTCCCTCACGGAGGACAGCAGTTTGCAATTCCTGGCAAAACCCAACTGACGAAACTTTATTCCTGAGCAGAGTTTGACACCTGAAAGGGGAGCCACTCAGAATCGAAAGGTACTAAGCAACCCGATGGAAAATTGAAAGGAAGGGATCCTGTCTAGGGAACAAACATTTTGAATTGTCTGAAATGGCAGGCACCTTCAGAACAACAGGAGTGATTAAATAGACTGGACCATTCCTGGTGGGGAATATTGGTGTGGGCTGGCAGTCAAAACTCCAGATTCAAAAGTGAGACTCTGAGCCACAAAAACTGAGTATAAGGTCTCTGTGTGCTGCAGCCATGGCAGCAGCGAGACCCAGCTGCAGCCAGCCCCTCCCCCACAGCCGATTGCAGTTGCCAGTTTGCAGGAGAACGCAGGGGAGCAGAGTGGAAAGATTTGTGAAGTGTGGACTCCTGCACTGAGTTGGGAGGTCGGATAGGAGTGCTGTCTGGAACAGAGCAGCTGAGGTTGCACAACAATTAGGTAAAAAAAAACTTTTATAGAAACTCCAAAATGGCGATGGGCCAGGTAGGGTGGTTACTGTGGTAACAGTACAAACTGTGAATCAGGTATAAGCCTGGGAACCCCTCACAGCACCACCTGGTGTCCAGAAAGTATATTGCATTATAAATATATTCCTACAAAAGCCCTACGTCATATATATAGATGTATATTTCTACATATATACAAGAAAAATATTTTTGTGGTTGGTGCCATTTTTTTCCTCATCATTTTCTTGGAGGAACTATCAACAATTTTTATTATTTTTTAAATATATTTTTTATTTTTAATTTCTCTATTTTTAATTTTTTCTTTCTTCTGTCTTAAAATTTTTATGAACAACACTTTTTTTTTCTCCCTTCTGTCTTCCTCTTCTTCTCTTCCTATGGTTTCTGAGAGTGCTAATATCAGTTTTCTAGAGGGTTTTTTTGTTTGTTTGTTCATTTTGTTTGTATGTTTTTTACCTTTTTTTCTCAATTGTTTTATGATTATCATTATTTTTGTTGTAGTTGTTTTTTTTTGTTGTTGTTGTTATTGTCTGTATGTCAATGTGTTTCTGATTGTGCATCTGTGAGCTTGTGTGTGGTAGCCTTTTAATCTGTTTATTTGCTCATTTGGTCTCAATGAGTTTGGTGTTTTGACCTGCAATTCTAAGCTCCCAGCACTCCCCTCCACTCTCACTCTGAGGTCTGGAGGCCTGACCCCCAGGATCCAGATTCTTGGGTGATTTCTCGAGGTGTGTGGACAGGGCCTGGACTGCAGCTGGTCAGTGCTGATTCTGTGGCATGGGAGTGAGGAGACGACAATCGGCTGAGAGAGAACCACGCCGGAGCGGCAGTGCCCTGAGGCGCAGAGCAGCAGCCGTTTTTGGCAACAATATGGCCCACCCCCAGATATTCTGAAGCCACAACACCTGTCTCCCTGGGCAACCAGAGGAGGTTGGGCATCTTCTCAGAAGGCAACCACTGTGGAACAGATCTGGGACTGAAACACAGGCCTCATGAGTAAAGGGTCTGCCTGTGGCAGTACCGGCCTGGGTGGAGCACGGGGACTAGAAAACACACACGCAGAGCTGGGAAATTCCCAGTGTGAGGCTGACCCAGAGGACCACTTTACTGAGCCTAAGACACACTCGGCCATCAGGGGATCATTAGCCTATAGACAAAGGAAGGCAAGAAGCTAGAGCTGACCATTCTACTAATACAAACCTGCAGGAGTAAAGACAGGGCCTGAGGCACAGGTTCTGAGAACTCAAAACAGCTTCTCTTCAGCAGAGGACTTTAGCAGGGACAGAACCAAATTCCCACAAAGTTGTTCTGTTCTGTCAGTAACATCAATCAGGGGCGGGGCTGGAACTGAGTGAACACCCCCCATCCTCCATCAAGCGCACAAGGCTGTCAGGCCTCACCACCCCCTGCTGGATAGAGGCTGAGAGCAGTGGCCTAGCTGAGCAGATACAGATGTCCTTGTGATTCAGGCAGGTGCAAAGCCCTGGAGTATCTGCTCATGGGAGGCAACTGAGTCACAGCCCTGCAGGGCTATCAGTGACTGGGTGTGACAAAGGTGCAAAGTGGGGAAGGAGGTATCAAACTTCCCAGACTACTCTATTTGCTGGGTTGGTACTCCAGAATTCACAGAACACCGGAGCAAGTCATATTTGAGTTGTCAACAGACCCTTTGATTCAGTTCCCAGAGACCTTTGAAACTCTCACACATGAGACAGGTGCTGACTGAGACAATTGATTTGGACCTTTTGAACTGAGTCAATCAACTGAGGACTATGCAAGTGGTGCCCTGGGTATGTAGTTGTAGGAAGGTTTGATTTTCCTTTTCCAATTATTGACTGTGGGGAGCGGGGCAACTTAATTGCTGGTATTTCTCCACAGCTGAGACTTCAACCCAGAGTAAGTGTTTCACTAGGGTCAGACAGAGACAAGCTGAAAACAAGACAGAACCACTTAGACCCACCACACCAAACAGGTTCCCAGTTTCTCATGCCATAGCACTGTACGGGTCATCGAAAAAGCTCCAGGGGAAAAGTCAAACATTGTATAAGAATCACAGAGTGGAATCAGCAGAAACACTCTGGTAACATGAATAACCAGAATAGATCAACCCCCTCAAGGAAAGATATGGCAGATGTAACTGAAGATCCAATTCATAAACAGCTGGGTGAGATGTCAATAATCAAATTCAGAATTTGGATTGCAAACAAGATTAATTGAATGGAGGAAAATCTGGAAGTAGAAATTCGAAGAGAATTCAAAAGTCAGAATTAGAAATTCGAGGAGAAATTCAAAAGTTGTCTCAAGAATTTAATGAATTTAAAGACAAAACCACCAAAGATTTTGATACACTGAAGACAGAATTTGCAGCCCTCAAAGATCTGAAAAATACAGTAGAATCCCCCAGTAACAGAGTGGAGCAAGCAGAAGGAAGGATTTCTGACATTGAAGACAAAGCTTATGAACACTCCCAAACTCTCAAAGAGCAAGAGAAATGGAGAGCAAAAACGAATCATTCTCTCAGAGAGATCGGGGATAATTCTAAGAAGGCTAATATCTGCCTCACTGGAATCCCCAAAAGTGATGAAGTGGCCTCTCAAAGCACAGAGACCCTTCTCTATGAAATTATAAAAGAGAATTTTTCCAGACATGCCAAGAGATTCTGAAATTCAGATAGCAGACAGTTTCAAACCCCAGCATGACTCAATCCAAATAAGACATCCCCCAGGCATATCATAATAACTTCACTAGTGTTAATATGAAAGAGAAAATTCTGAACGCAGCCAGACTTAAGAAATTCATTACCTACAAAGGGAAAAATATTATAATGGCTGCAGATCTCTCTGCTGAAACTATTCAAGCCAGAAGAGGGTGGTCATCAACTTTTAATCTGTAAAACAAAATAACTTTCAACCCCAGATCCTGTATCCAGCTAAACTGTGTTTCATTTATGATGGAGAAACTAAATACTTTAATGACATTCATATGTTGAAGAAATTACCATAACCAAACCAGCTCTTCAGGATATTCTCAGACCTATCCTCCATAATGACCAGCCCAATCCTGTACCACAAAAATAAACTCACTGAGAAACTTTTGATCAAACTCCAACTTCCACAGTGGTGAAAGGATTAAAAATGTTCACTGGACTTTCGAAAAACTTGATACCCCAAATTTTACCAGACTTATAAATATTCTCCATTAATGTGAAAGGCTTAAACTGTCCTCTAAAGAGGCACAGGTTAGCTGACTGGATACAAAAACTCAGACCAGATATTTGCTGCATACAAGAGTCACATCTTACCTTAAAAGATAAACATAGACTCTGGGTGAAAGGATGGTTGTCCATATTTCAGGCAAATGGTAGCCAGAAAAAAGCAATTCTATTTGCAGACACAATAGGCTTTAAACCAACAAAAGTAAGGAAGAATAAGAACAGTCACTTCATATTTGTTAAGAGTAGTACTCAATATGATGAGATTTCAATTATTAATATTTATGCACCCAACCAGAATGTGCCTCAATTTATAAGAGAAACTCTAACAGACACGAGCAATTTGATTTCCTCCAGCTCCATAGTAGTCGTAGATTTCAACACTCCTCTGGCAGTGTTGGATAGATCCTCCAATAAGAAGCTGAGCAAAGAAATTTTAGATTTAAACCTAACTATCCAACATTTGAATTGAGCAGACATCTACATAACATTTCATCCCAACAAAACTGAATACACATACTTCTCATCAGCCCAAGGAACATACTCCAAAATTGATCACATCTTAGGTCACAATTCTAACCTCAGAAAATTTAAAGGAATAGAAATTATTCCTTGCATCCTCTTGGACCACCATGGAATAAAAGTTGAATTCAGTAATGACAGGAACCTGCATACTCATACAAAAACATGGAAGTTAAATAACCTTATTCTGAATGATAGCTTGGTCAGAGATGAGATTAAGAAGGAAATTGCCAAATTTTTGGAACAAAACGACAATGAAGACACAAATTATCAGAACCTCTGGGATACTGCAAAGGCAGTCCTAAGAGGGAAATTTATAGCACTGCAAGCCTTCCTCAAGAGAATGAAAAGAGAGGAAGTTAACAACTTAATGGGACATCTCAAGAAACTGGAAAAGGAAGAATATTCCAACCCCAATGCCAGTAGAAGGAAAGAAATAACCAAAATTAGAGCAGAATTAAATGAAATTGAAAACAAAAGAATTATATAACAGATCAATAAATCAAAAAGTTGGTTTTTTGAAAAGGTCAATAAAATAGATAAACCCTTGGCTAATCTAACCAGGAAAAAAAGAGTAAAATCTCTAATTTTATCTATCAGAAATGACAGAGACGAAATATTAATAACAAGACTCCTCAGAAATTCAAAAAATCCTTAATGAATATTACAAGAAACGCTATTCTCAGAAATATAAAAATCTGAAGGAAATTGACCAACACTT
>CAUYPK010058095.1:0-11314 GCA_963574355.1 Loris lydekkerianus | reverse complement strand
CTGTGCATTCATCTGTTCCTCCTCTGGCCAGGATTTTTTAAAAAACACAGTTTAGTGAAAGAAATAAGATTAATCAAAAAGACTCTATAAGAAGAAAAATAATACACCTGCGGTGCATCTTACAAGGGTGTATGTGAAACTCAGCCTTTTGTTTTGAAAAAAAGCACATCACAATGTTAACTCATAAATCAGCCACATTTCCTCCTGGATTTTGCATTCAAGCTTCCTTTTGTAACACTAAGAGTTGAAAAACCTTTGGGCTTATTATTGACCCTGTTGGTTACATGCACTATTATGTGCCAGAAGAGCAACTAATCTTAGTGGCTTACAGCACGCCCCATGTATTTTCAAAAATATCTAAAAGGAAAAGACTTCCAGCATTAACACAGAAATGCAAGCACAGATCAGAAAAGAAAAGCAGAAATCAGAAAAGAAATGCCTTATTTTTACAATGATATGTGTATCATCATCAGTCAGTAATTCTAAGTACATAATTCAGAGTTCCAGAGTATTGAGTCAGACTCTGGGTAGCTCAACAAATACATACAGCTCTCTACCATTCCTATCCTTGTATTTTTATTCAAATATTTCTAATTTATCAATCTCTGATAGACTTTGATGGTCCTTTGAAGTATCTAGCACAACAATCAGGCCCTTTATGGAAAAGATCAAAATTATCAGATAACAATGAACAAAAATATACGTGATACCTTGTAAGTCTGGTGCTTACTTCTTACCTAGAATTAATTCTATTTTTTTCTCTCATCTAACTAACTAAATACATCAATTTTTAAAAAATTTTAAATTGCTGTTTTTATGTATTAGTGTTTCATAACATTTTCTATTCTTTTTTAAGTTTTCTTTTACTGTTCAATATATATTTTTTTAATTCCACGGGTTAATATGAGAATACAAACAACCAAATCACAATATTTGAATTTGTTGAGTACAGTCTTTCTTGTAGTTCTGTCCTGCACTCAAAAGGTGTGTAAATTGCCATTTTAATCATTTGAAGTCAATTTTGATCTTTTGGATGGAAGAAAGGAAGTGGAGGAAGGAAAGAAGAAGCAAGCCTAATTAATCAGCAAGTTATCTAAATATGTAATGTATCAATTGTTTTTAGTTAAATATGACAAGTCACTTTTAGAAATAAAGTTTCCAAAGTTTTATGAATAACATGATGTTAATTCAATAAGTAGAACATTCAAAAGACAGAACATATTTAGCTCGTTTTAGGTGAACAAACATTTAGTGAGCACCTGCTGTGTGCCTGGTACAGTGCTGTGGCATAAGGAGCACAAGCTTAAGTAAGAAGAAGATTGCTCTCAAGATGCTCACACATTTGAATAAATGCATACATATTTTCAAGAAGCAGAAAAAGAAAAATACTAACAAACGACGAGATGGGAAGTTTATTCAAATCCATTCTCCAGGAAAAATTTAAAGAACTTTAAAACATTTAACACTGTAAAAGGCTTCCTCTGTAAAGTGGTTAGAAGTACCAGGATTACTTTTTAAGCTAGGAATGAGACTTGCATATAAGACACATTAAAATCAAACGTTATTAAAAATATTTTATGGATAAACTGTATGTCATTTTCACACTGCAAGAGGACCACAAGGAACCTTTCATGAATAAAACACTTTGTGATTTAGAGTGTGAAGTATTAGACAAAAAGACTTGCATTCTCAAACAAAATGTAAATGTCCAACATGTCACCTTTTATATTCTGATCACACTGGAGGTGGGCAGAGGGGAGAAAAAGCAAGCAGAAACACAAATTCAGACACTACCACAAGAGGGCCACAGGAGAGAGACAGACAAATCTTTCTTTTTTTTTTATTTTTTATTTTTTTATTATTATTAAATCATAGCTGTGTACATTAATGCGATCATGGGGCACCATACACTGGTTTTATATACCATTTGACACATTTTCATCACACTGGTTAACATAGCCTTCCTGGCATTTTCTTAGTTATTGTGTTCTACGTTTGCTAAGTTTCACATGTACCCTCACACCCAGCTGCACATTACCAAAAGGAAGTCTTTTCTTGCTAGAGAAGAGGAGCTTACAGCAGCCAGAAATTGGAGTCCCCAGAATCAAAATACCAAGAAAAATGAGTCCACTAGCTATGACTCCACAAATGTTCCTCTTCCTGAAATCCCAGGTACAAAAGTCAGTACAGGATTCTGCTTCCTCCTAGCATATCAAGATGTTTCAGCTTGCATAAAAGAATTCTGCCTCCCTGAAGGGCAGTGTCCTAGTCTTGTCCAAATTACCTAAATGGGGTTAACTTCAGGCCTCCGATGAATATGCTAAAAGGAAATTGCATTTCTTTCTTTCCTTTTTTTTTTTTTTTTGAGACAGAGTCCCACTTTGTCACCCTCAGTAAAGTGCTCTGGCATCATAGCTCACAGCAACCTCAAACTCTTGGGCTCAAAGAGATTCTCTTGCCTCAGCCTCCCTGGTACCTGGGACTATAGGTGCCCAGCACAGCACATAGCTATTTTTTAGAGGTAAGGTCTTGCTCTTGCTCCGGCTGGTCTTGAAATTCTAAGCTCAGGCAATCCACCCACCTCAGCCTCTCAGAGTGCTAAAATCACAGGCGTAAGCCTTCGTGCCCAGCCAGCAAATTGTATTTCAGCAAAGATTTGAATGCAGTGTCAAAACTTCCCCACTACCTCCTGCATTTGTGACCAGCTTGGGACAGGTGGGGGGCCGGAGGAATACACATGTTTTAAGGAGGCCTGGAAGAATTGAAGAGGAGAAATTAAACGAAGACATTTTGGCAATCATTGTCCACCAAAGCCAATGCTAAAATGTCTCCATTAGTAGTTTCAAGAGCAAATGTGGAATTCTGGAAAAAGAAACAGCAATGCCATTTCCCCAAGGCACTCACCCATTCCCGTCACAGGGCAAGACTCCCCAGAGGTCCAGGCCATCCCTCGTTAAGGTCCCTGTCTAAACAAACAAATACTTGGTTTACCTCTGCAGCGAAGACTCCATCACGAACACAAATAAGGTCTTTTTTAATAGGAAAATATACTTCACAAACATAATATCAAGACTAGTACATCAAGAGATGTGACAAGGAGTCCTGAGGGGACGTTTTGATGCGCTCACAGCAATTACCTGACAAATAGACAATTTCTTTGAGCTTTAACACCTTCCATGGTAGGGTGAAGAAAACGGGGCCTTCCGCACAACTTCAGAAGACTGTTTTGAGGGTGTAATGGTAGACTGAATGGAAAGGAAAGGGCGGGGTAAGCCTATTTAGAGTTATAAAATGAGCGCTTCCCAGTTTTCATAGCAGAAGTTAGAATATGTCATCAGAAAGAAGTAGTGGAGTCCAATATTTCCTTCCAGGGCATTCCTTGTGAAAAGACTAACACAATTGTTTGCTATTTGATGCCTATCTAATAAAAGCATTTGTTGGCATTTCTCTCAGTGCTGCGGCAGGATGGTTCAAACATCAGCTGTGTAACCTGGGAAAATGACTTCATCTTCATGGGCCTTATCTGTAACATGGTCAGAATCTCACAGAGTTGTTGTAAGAATTAAACGAGATAATCTTAGGTATGTAATTTAATATCTAGGATATAGTAAAAGCTAATAATAATGGTAATTATTCATGGCTATTTCTCATTTTTTAATTCAAATTCAGTTCACAATTATCTTTCTCATTCCTGTTTCTTTTTCCAAGTCCAAGGATATGATCTCCTAAACAGACTGTCTTTTCTTACGATGCTAGTTTGACCACAAAATAATACTGAAACGGTGGCAAGAACCATATTAACTTTCTGCTCTGGATAGATCCTTCTGATACTCCAATACTCATAAAACACAGCTCAGATCTCATTAACTCCCTGCTATCAAAACCTTCAATGCCTTGTTTAATAAGTACAGTTTCAGCTGGGGAAAATAAAAATGATGGGGATGGTCACAGAACCATGAGAATGTATTTAATGTCAGTTAACACTGCACTTAAAAATGGTTAAAATGGTAAATTTTATGTTCTGTATATTTTACCATGATAAGAGATTAAGGCAACAACAACAAAACCTTTAATGGCTTTCTGCTGATTAAAGAATAAGTAAAAATGTTCTAATCAGACATTCAAGGTCCACAGACATACTCTCCCATTACTAATGTCCTGCTCTAATGAAAACCATACACTGTGTTGCTTTCCTGGCCCGCACACCTTTGCCAGTGCTCACCTGCCCATGAAGGCACTTCTATCTTATCCTCTTAAAACTCCCACCGTCAAGAGTAGGTGGAATACGAAGCTGGTCGGGAATAACTGGCCATGAATAAAGTGTACTTTTAAGCAATAAACTATAGATGGGAAAATGTAGTAAAGGTTGGAGCCAAGTCTCATAGTAAAATAGGGTTTACTAAACTCTTCCTTTTCGATTCACTCATTAATTCAATAAATATTTATTAAGCATGGACTATATGCCAAGAAATACTTATAGCATTAGGGACACAGCAGTGACCGTAGTTAAAGATTTAAGTTTTGTTCTTTGTATGAGGGTTTTGACTACAGTGGGAGCAATCCTTTTTTCATTAATTGTTTTTCATAGAATATTGAAGTTGGAGGGACTTCACAATTCTTCTATTCGGTACCCATGCCCCCTCCTCTAAACCCTAGAATCTGAGAGCCCAAGAGACATACATATCCCAGATCACACAACCACAGATAATCAGGAAGCCAGCTGTCCACATTCTACATTTCCTGCCTGGCAAGACGGTAAAAACACTATCCAAGGCGACAGTGACGACAAAGGTGGCAGTGAGAATGAGGACGAGGCACACGTACCTTGTCAAAGCAGACAAGATTTAATTGTCCACATACATTGATCCTCTGGGGGCTAATACAGAAGATGCCTTTCTTCTTCAGCCTCCTCTGGGCGTAGATAATGCCTGTGGTCAGGGCAGCAGGAAGAGCAGGGGGGACTGCGATCGTGATGACATCAAGGGCTTTCTTCACCACCTCCTCTAGAGGCTCCTGGAAGATAGTCATTCTTTAACCATGACAGATAAATTGGTAATAGATAGCATGTGACTTTTTTCCTTCTTTTTGTTTAGGTTAAATTTCTAGAAATGGTATCATTAGGTGAAAGGGTATGACCATGTTTATAGCTTTTGATAATTACTCCCAAAGTGCAATAAAAAGGCTTGTAATGATTCATACTGCTATCAGCAGAGAATAATGCACCAGTTTGCCATGCCCTTACTAACCCTGAGGATCCCATTTTATTTAAAATTCCTCATTTGATAGATACAAAACTACTACTTTACAGAAACAAATATATTCTCAGATTGAAAAGGGAAAAATGGTTTAGGGAAAAGCACAAGGAAGAGTATAGAGGTATGTTGATATCTCAATACACAAATTATTTTATCCCACAAAATCTGATTGTTATTGTGGAACTTAGTGATCAGTTGCTTATATTGGGGAACTGGAAGGCTATAAGCAGGTTTCAGTGTTAGGCTTTGTTTCCCAGGCTGTAAACCCTGCCCTAGATGAACACCCACATGCACAGTATGAATTACATAGGGATGAGGGTCTGTGTGCAGGTAACAAAACAGCAAAGGCAGCTGACCTTGCTGAGTACAAAGACGCACAGAGTATAGATCATGCCGATGGTGGCCGTCCCCACAAGGCACAGGAGGAACCTGATGGCATCCCTGTAGAGTTTAAAATTCATTGGTTTGGGGTAGAGAATGGATCTCACAAGGTCCCCCTTGGCAGTGTTGAAACCTGAAACAGCAAACAGACATCCCACTCTCAGGGTGACAGACCCTACTGATGCTGCTCTTCTAAGTCTCAGCATTGCCTTTGATTTCCTCTAGTGACATTTAAACAGTGTTTAAACCCAAAGGCAATTGAAAGATAAATGGAAAAACACCTAAGTGCTAGAATGGAAAGTCTTTCTTGAGCCCAGGACTCTTTCTGGCCTTCCTTCCCCCTGCCTCCAATTTCAATGCATTCCAGAGATAGAAACTAGAGGAAGAGTAAAGTGCAACTTTTCCAAATGTAACTTTATTTCAAAGAAATGACTCAGGAGCACACACACACACCCCAATTGAATTGAAATCAAATGGCCGACTAAATACCAATGGACTCAGGTTTCTTGTATCTTTCGGTGGTTTCCAGCCTTGCCTGCCTAGAAAGAACTTGGGATTTGGAATTAGAAGACATGAGTTCTAGGTCCAGCTCTGTCGATTACTAGCTATGTCATTTTTAAAAGGTTACTTGCATTGTGTGGCCTCAGCCTATTGAAGTACAAGGTGGGGACAGCTGCCATTTTTGCTCAGCTGGTTTGATATGTGGAAATTGTTTACTAACTGAAAAGCACATTAGTAGTAATTATTGTCATCAATATTATCATTTTTACTGCATATACCACAGTTCAATTGGCATTTAAAATACATCAATTTACAAACATTTGATTTGTTATCTAAAGGCTGCTCCTTACCTAATACATTTAAGGCACTAAACAAACTGAGTGGAAGGATTTATTAACACTAGCAACACAAAGTGGTTGGTGCTAACCTGTCTGCAGCACCACTGCTCTCACCATCCCAGAGCTCTCTGCCTTCACCTGGATCACCTCTGTTCCACAGAAGAGGACATGGCGTTTGTAATCAGCTTCGCTCTGTGTTTTCCAGGGCACAGAGCTATCCACCTTGGGTAATGGCGTTTTAGTGACTGGAATACTCTCTCCTGCAGAAAACAAGCACCTCATTTTGTGGGGTAAAAGCCTTCACTCATTTGCCTCATGCCTGCACTCACTCATCACACAGCAGACATTTGCTGAGAGCCTTCCAGGTGGCAGAGACAACCCTAGATTTGGGGGATACAAGGATAAACATAGCTCTTGTTTCTGAGAAGTCTGTAGTTGGGAGGGGAGACAGACACGTAAATAAATAGGCATAATGCAGTATTATAAAGACTGAGTATTGTAAACAAACATGGATGTTAAGGTAGCAGGAAGTAACTACTTAGGGAACAGCAAGGTGTATAGTCTAGAACATAGGGCGTGGGTGACAAGGGCCGAGAGAGCTACATAGGAGCCTAAGCATGGCCAGCTCCAATTGTGCCATATTTAAACATTTAAATATTTTTCTAAAGGCATTGATGGCTGAAGAAGTGTGGGGAGATATTTAAATGTTTTAATTAGGAGAGCAACACATGGGTCATTGCATTAAAGTTCTGAAATACACAAAAATCCAGAAATGTAAAATCCACATAGATGGAAACAAATGAAGCCCTCCCAGCAACACTGATAAGACAAACAAGCGGAAACTGGCACAGGTGAATTGTATTTATGTGTGAGAGCCACACATAAATATGTATTGTGTGTGACACAGTAGAGGGTGTGTCACAGTAGAGGGGGTGAAACTGCAGTCTGGTGAGGCTGGAGGTTGTACATGCAGCTGGGAAATGACCCAGAGTCCCGGGTGCAAGGGATGAAGTCTGAACTAGGCCCTGGCTGTGGGAATAGAAAGGAAGTGCTGGATTCAGGAAATAAGGAAGAAGCTACGAAATTTGATGACATTTTCATATTGGCAGGTTACAGAGATAGAGGATTGAAATGGCTTCCAGGTTCCTGACTTGGGAGGTGAGCAGAGGGTGGCTTTATTCATCAACAGAGGGATTATAGGGGGAGAGAAAGAATCACCCTTCTGCCACTGTGAGCTGAAGCTGCCTTGTAGAACATCATGTTGAGATTCCTTGCAGGTACTTAGAGAGTTGGATCTGGAGCTCAGGTGAAAGGCTTCACTTGTGATATTTAGTCAGAGCCTATTAGCCTAAAATTAAAGCCATGAAAAGAGACAAGATTCATAGGGACCACGTCTGAGTTAAGAAGAGGCAAGGACAATGCTGGAGCCCTGAGCAGTAGCAGCAACTCAGGAGATGGAGGGATAGGAACAGAATAAGGGACTGCATGGGTGTGGTCAGTGGTAAGGAACCTGGAGACAGAGGGTCACCTTAGAAAGTTAGAGAGGGGAGAGTTTGCAGAAGGAGGATAGTCAGAATAGTCAAATGCAACAGAATGGACAATAAGATGAGAAACTCACAGGATCCACTGGATCTGACAATGGGGACCAGGTTGCTTTGTCAAAGCAGTGGGAGGGGCATCCTGCCTTGGGCTGAAGAGCTAATACAAGGTGCTGAATGAAGCTGTGAAGGTAACTATGGCCTGTCCTGAGTAGCAAGCTTAAAGCCTCCCACTAGTCTTTGCAGGGAGGGCAACATAAAATAGAACTATACTCTGGGGCACTGGAACTGCCTTGATTAGGAAAACAATACCTGGCATGGCATAGGCCCCAACATTATAGACTTTTATGAATCGATGGATTCTTGGGAGAAAAGAACCTGACCTGCCATGTTCTGCCACATTTTACCTTTTTAAAAAGTTCATATAGTAGGGAAATGTGTTTCGCATCTCCATTTCATGCCTTTATTGTCTGCCTAAGAAAAACGGATTCCATTTGGGAACCACAGTACACCAATTGTGCATTCATAGCCTCCCATTTTATTTCTGAAAAGGAATTTATGGTTCTTCTTCATCTCACAGAAATGTTGTCACAACATCGCACCATTAAGCTGTGTGAGTAAAAAAATCAAGGTGGTGGCCTTAACCAAGTCACTGCTCTCTGGATCTCACGTGTGAAGAGGGTAACCTCTGAGATCCCTCCCAGTTCCAGCATGCTATTTAAAAATGAAATACCAGCCATTGCTGGAATCCCATGATAGGCAATGGAACCCTGAGCTCCCACTTTTAATTCTACTCTATGTCTCTAGTCTTTCTTTACCATCGCTTCTAACTCTTTATTTCTTTAATCGATTACCACCAGTTTCCACAGGTCTTAGCAGACTCTGTTGTCAGGGAAGAACCCTGACACAACAGTGCAGAGACAAGATGGCTGACTGAAGCCAGCTTTGCATACAGGTTCCCATCCAGAAGGAGAGTTAAAGGACAGAAATTTAGCAAGTAACCTGGCAGATTAGAGCTGCACTAAGAGAGAAGGTTGAAGAAAACACATAAACCCCAATGAGGCTGTGACCCAAGGATACAAACAAAAGGTACAAAATTCATCACCAAGTGAATGGGAGTCCCCTCCCCCATGAGAACAGCTCAAAGTGCCCCACAAACAAACGAGCAGAGTTCAGAGGTCCTCCCACTACACTCCACAGGAGAGACCCGCTAAAAACTGGACCTACCTCCCCTACTAGAGTGCCATGGCATTCTCCTGCCAGGCATAAAACTGTATAAAACTATATGTATTCTCTACCTGCAATTCTGAGCTCCCAGCACTCCCCTCCACTCTAACTCTGAGGTCTGGAGGCCTTCCCCCCAGGAGTCCAGATTCTTGGGTGATTTCTTGAGGGGTGTGGACAGGGCCTAAACTGCAGCTGGTCAGTGCTGACTCTGTGGCATGGGAGTGAGGAAAGGATGGTCGGCTGAGAGGTAACCACACCGGAGTGGCGGTGCCCTGAGGCACAGAGCAGCAGCCATCTTTTGGCAACAATAGAGCTCACACCCAAATATCCTGAAGCAACTCCCCCTGTTTCCCTGGGCAACCAGAAAAGGTTGGGCATCTACTCAGGTGGCAACCACCATGGAACAGATCTGGGACAGAAATTCAGGCCCCCTGAGACTTCAACCCAGAGTAACTGTTTCACTAGGGTTGAACAGAGACCAACTGAAAACAAAACAGAACCACTTAGCCCCACCACACCAAACAGGTCCCCAGTTTCTCAGGCCATAGCACTGTGCGAGTCCTCAACAAGGCTCCAGGGGAAGAATCAAATGGTGTAAAACAATCATGGGGCAGAATCAGCAGAAAAATTCTGGTAACAACAATAACTAGAATAGATCAACCCTCTCAAGGAAAGATATGGCAGATGTAACTGAAGATCTCATTCATAAACAGCTGGCCAAACTGTCAGAAATGGAATTCATAATTTGAATTGTAAACAAGATTAATAGAATGGAGGAAAATTTGGAATTAGAAATTTGAGGAGAAATTGAAAAGTTGGAATTAGATATTCGAGGAGAAATTCAAAAGTTGTCTCAAGAATTTAACAAAATTAAAGACAAAACCACCAAATATTTTGATGCACTGAAGTAAGAATTTGAAGCCCTCAAAGATCTGAAAAACACAGTAGAATCCCTCGGTAACAGACTGGAGCAAGCAGAAGAAAGGATTTCTGACATTGAAGACAAAGCCTTTGAATGTTCCCATACCCTCAAGAAGAATAGAAATGGAGAGCAAAAATGGATCATTCTCTCAGAGAGCTCTGGGATAATTCGAAGAAGGCTAATATCTGCCTCATTGGAATCCCTGAAAGTGATGAAGTGGTCTCGCAAAGCACAGAAGTCCTTCTCCATGAAATTATGAAAGATAATTTTTCAGACATGCAAATAAATTCTGAAATTAGGATGGCAAACAGTTTCAGAACCCAGCATGACTCAATCTAAATAAGACATCCCCAGGCATATTATAATTAACTTCACTAAAGTAGGAGTGAAGGAGAAAATTCTCAAAGCAGCCAGATGTAAGAAATCCATTACCTACAAAGGGAAGAATATTAGAATGACTACAGATCTCTCTGCTGAAACTTTTCAAGCCAGAAGAGGGTGGTCATCGACTTTTAATCTTCTAAAGCAAAATAACTTTCAACCCAGGATCCTGTATCCAGCTAAACTGAGTTTCATTTATGATGGAGAAATTAAGTACTTTAATGACATTCACATGTTGAAGAAATTTGCCATAACCAAAGCAGCTCTTCAGGATATACTCAGACCTAGCCTCCATAATGACCAGCCCAATCCTCTACCACAAAAGTAAACTCACTCAGAAACTTTTGATCAAACTCCAACTTCCACAGTGGTGAAGGGATTAAAAATGTCCACTAAACTTTTGAAAAACTCGATACCCAAAATTTTACCAGACTTATCAATATTCTCCATTAATGTGAACAGCTAAAACTGTCTTCTAAAGAGGCACAGGTTAGCTGACTGGATACAAAAACTCAGGCCAGATATTTGCTGCATACAAGAGTCACATCTTATCTTAAAAGAAAAATATAGACTCAGGGTGAGAGGATAGTCATTCATATTTCAGGCAAATGGTAATTAGAAAAAAACAGGTGTTGCAATTCTATTTGCAGACACAATAGGCTTTAAACCAACAAAAGTAAAGAAGGATAAGAATGGTCACTTCATATTTGTTAAGGGTAATACTCAATATGATGAGATTTCAATTATGAATATTTATGCACCCAACCAGAA